>QKYT01000259.1:31877-52719 GCA_003550305.1 Glomus cerebriforme
ATTGCTTCATAAATATAAATATTAGGAAATGAAAAGGGAATTCTAATCTAAACCAAACCGCAGATAGGAGATATTCGACTATCTAACCGGTCTTTCCTTGCCTGATACGAGGAAGACCTCTATATACAGTATAAGGAAGAGAAGAGGAAGTTTAAAGGAAATTTTAAAAAAATCAAACCAGCCAGATAGGCTGGACCTTCCTTGCCTGATACGAGGAAGACCTCTATATACAGTATAAGGAAAGATAAAGAAGGAGTTTAAAAGGATAGTTTATTTTTAAGAAAGTTATAGAGAGAAAATAAAATTATAGAAAAAAGAGGTTTAAGGGAAAATTCAGTAAATTTAGTTTTTTTAGATTTAGAGAAAAAAAATTTTTTTTAAAAAAAAATGGTAGGTATTTATAATTTTTTTTTTTTACTTTTGTAAAATTTACAAAGAATATGTCATGACAACTAATTATGTAGTTTTATGTAATGTACTACTTAATTTAGATTTATTTGTTCATTTTTAATTACCATTTTTAATTGTGGGCTAATGTGCTAGCCAAGTAAAGTATAATTGTACAATCCATATTTTTTACGCGTTGCATATTAGATCATAATTATTATTTTTTTAATATTATAAGATACTAGATTTCACATAGAATGATAAGTCACTATTGCGTATATTGCGTAATTATTCATTTTATATTTTGTTGACAATCAATATTATAAAGTGTATTCCAGATTGGACTATGTAAGATATGTAACTCAAATAAACAATTCTTTTAGTTTTATTAAATAAGAATTATTTAGTAACTATGAATATAATATTAAGCGTAAAATATGCAAAGGACTTGGACCAAAAATTTCTAAAGATACTCCAAAATTAGATGCAAATTTAATTATGAAATGTTGGGACGCAAAAGCAAATAATAGATCAACTGTTAAAGAATTATATCAAATATTAAATAAATGGAATAATAAAATTATTTATTGAACGATTTTATTAAGAATTTTTTTAAACATTATGATATTTATTATTTATCTTTTCAGTTAATATTTCTATAATTCATATGTTTCGATTTAATTTTTTATTTCTTATCTTCTTCCATAAATAAATTGTTCTTTCATTCCATCTATTACATCTTGCAATAAAATTGCAGAAGTATAGCAAAATATGCTGCAAATTTGTTTATTAATATTTTGGAATAAATTTTGCGTATGTATTTAAGCAAATAATAAAAGAAGTGAGATAATCATTCGAATGTGAAATAATTTATTTTATAATTCTTTTCTATCTAGATCTCAGAATTTCATTAAATTAAAAGAAGATAATAAAATAAATTGTTAAAACTTCACTTTCATAATTTATCACACCCGTGATAAATTTAATTATTTAATCAATATACAGTATATTGTATATAAATTTTCATTTAATATCATTCCCGCCTCCCTGTTGTATGATAATTAATGTATTTTTAAAAGATTTATTTTACATGATAAATATTTATTAGTATCTAACGTTCCTTTAAATAATAAGAATGAAATAAATCAATAACGTTAATTTAATTTATATTTTTAGCACATATACATATACATAAAGACAAAGACAGTATATGTATATATATATCAAAAAAGGAGATTTTTTTTAGAAAAAAAAAAAAGTTTTGGAAGATTGTATTACACATGTATAATTATTTTTTTTTTTACTATAATACCGACCTTCCTTTATTATATTATGTTAACAAATAAAAAATGAATAAACTAAAGCATATTAATCATTTAAAATAAATAATAAAATTTTATAAGTAATTAATAATATCATTTAATTCAAATAAATTTTCCACATCTTTGTTGAAAAAATACTTATCATTAAAAGCTTCTGGAATATTTGGCAGCCGTTTATGTAAGTTATGGATTGATGATAAATGGTTTATTTTAGTAAAATAGATCAGTTCCTCATAAGTTTTATCATATGGAATATATCGAAAATAATCTATTTGCTATAGAATAAATAATATTTTATTAGTAATTTTTATTATATTATAAAACAAATAATCTGAATAAATTATCAGAAGCATACCATATCAATAAACCCATTTGACTTAATTAAAGGTTGTGTCTCAAATGGATTGTTTAATTTATATGGAAATTTATATTCAATCCAACCTAAACCTTCAAGTTTTAATAAATCATCACCTTTTAGGATATATTCTTTTTCCTCTTCCTCCTAACATATGTTAATTATATCAAACAAATATTAATATGCATATAAAATATAACATAAAGAGAATTTTTAAAATAATTAAACTTACATTACTCTTAATTATAAATTTTACAAAACATTCCCTAGACAATATTTTTTTAATATTTATTTTCCATAAAATGTAACCACCATAAAAGATATTTATTGACATTATAGGCAAAATCAAATCAAATGCTTCATCTTTAAAAGATAATACATTCCCTGATAAACTTTTTTTTTAAAAATATAATTGATTTTATATTAGATTATCAACTATAAAATAATATTAAACAAATAAATAAACCTACCTATTTGAATCTTCTTCTTGAAATCTACGAAGTTCATCATTTAGATTTATAATGTTAGAAACAAAATAAATATTTTGTGCTACAAAAATTCAAAACGTTAACGTTAAAAATTTGAATTTGTTTAAAAAACAATAATTTTAAATATTTTTTTTTACCTCCATACATAAACATATCAAATTTATTAACAATTCCAAGTTTAGTATCATCATAATTATCAAATTTACAAATTTCATATAAATGAGACCAAACATCCAATTCAGTGCATTTTTCATAAGCTTCTGTTGTATTACTAATATTTCCCATTTCATAATATGCTAACCATTTATAAAAGTATGCTATACAGCCTATACTATTATTTGGATTAAATTGTATTACTTTATTAAGATCAGATAACATTTCATCATATTTTCGAAGAATAAAATACGCAATGGCTTTTTTATTCAAATTATGAACATTTTCTGGATCAATAATATTTGCTTCTGTAAAATATGTTATAGCTTCAACGTATTCTTCCTTTTTACTTAGAATTTCCCCATAATAACATAAAATTAATGAATCTTTCTTATTAATATTTAATAATTTATCCAATGTTTTTAATGTATTTGAATAATCATTTTGCTTTTCACAAATATATGCATAATTCTTATAACAATTTTCAAGTATTACATGTAGATTATTTATTTTTGCTTTATATTTTATTGAATTTTCTAAATCATTTATCGCATTTTTAAAGTCGTTTTGTCTGAAATAAATTGTTCCACGAATAAAGTAAGCGATTGGTTCCTTTTTTTTAAAATTAATGGCTTTCTTTAAATATAAATGTGCCTGTTTATAGTTATTAAGACATCTATTAATATAAGCTAATATGCATAGTATAGAATAATTTTTAGGAGAAGATTTTAGTGATTCTTTACATAAGGTTTCAGCTTTTTCATAATTTTTTCCTTCTAGTTCTTTTATAATATTTTGGTATATTAGAAGTGGTTTTTTGGAACTTTTAAATTGAAAGAATGATTGTATTGATCTATTTGAATTTGGCTTAATTGCATGTTTTATCTTAGTTAAATTACTAATTTCTGAATCATCTGAATCATAACCATTTGTTGTCTGATCCGAATCTTCTAATTCGTGCGAAATAAGTCCAGCTTCAATAAATTGTGAATGTAAATTTTTGTGAATAGTATTTTGCGGTAAATATCTGATATTTTTATCATACTCAATTTTTTCTCGGCATTTAGGACATTCTTTTTGTTTTAATCTTTTGAAATTATTTAATGATAATATATGTTGACATTTTAAAATACATAAAAGATCTGTTGGTTCTTTACTAATTGGACAAGTCATCTCATCTGCTATAACGTCCAAAATATTATAATTAGATGTTTCTGAATTCTCTTTCCCTTTCCCCTTCCCTTTTCCAATGCTGTAATTAAGAATCCTAAAATCTTCAATAAATTTTTCTTTAACAAACATTAATAAATTTTGAAAATTTTCTGAAGAGTATGTCGACTTATTTTTATTTAATTTTTGTGAATATTGGTCAAAATCAACCTCAATCATTGAAAACATTTGATGATCAGTATTATGTAAATGTAATAAAATTTCAATAGCTTTAAACTGAATAAAACTGCTTGGAGCTTTATTAAGTGATTCAATTGCCAGATAATAACAAAGACCATATGTGGCAGTTTTAGTAGATCTTTGAATAAGATTTTGTGCAAGATCTAATATTCCGAACCATAAAGTATGTGGTAATGCAAGAGGCTCATTTCCAGTAAGTTCATTTAAGAATCCACCAGTATTCCTTAAACTTTTTGCAAGTTTATTTGATGCTTCATCAAATTTTGGTTGAAAATCTAATATAGATTTGTCAGCAACATTAATCCATTCTCTTTCCAGATAACTCCAAAAATATTCCATTAATATCCTTTCTCCAAATTTTCTATTAATTATCTCTTCAGGACTTTCACACCAGATAAAGAGTTGATGTTGGATTATTAGCATAATTCTCCAATCTATATAATAAGATGCTACCGGATATTTAATACTTATATCTTGGCGTAATTTATCAAGAATTGACAAGATTGAACAATTATCATTTAAAATTGTATCTCTTGGCGTAATATTTAATGCAGCTTTGAGTAATTCTATTGTTTTTCGTATAATTTTTTGAATCCAGGTTTCATCATGATGCAAAAAATGTAATGTATCCCTTATATGAATTAATAAAAAATCAATATTATAATTTTGATTGTTAGCAATTTTTTCATCATCATTATCTTTTTGCTGATTAAAATTAGGCTTAAAACTTTTAATTTCGAGTTCCTCAATTGCCTTTTGGTGTATTTCTGCAAATTTCACCAAAGAACTATAGTTTTCAACTCGGAGTTTTTTAGTGAAACATATTGGTGATGATGAGAAACATATTCTTGAACATATTCTTTCTAATACCGCTATCCATGCACGTAAGTGTAATTCTAACCTAGCTACACTTTCTTTTGAATAATATAAATCAAATGGTGAAGAATCAGCTAAAGCAACTAATGAATCTATTAATACTTGGTCCGAAAATTCATTTTTCAAATCTTCAAAAAGTAATTTCAAAGTATATAAATATTTTATCTCAGTCAATTTAGTAATAAGTTCTTTTGCTTTTTCGTCTGATGTGAGTCCATCCACTTCAAATTTTAATTCAACCACGTTACTTGATGAACCTATTGCTTCAATTGATGATAAACTATTTTTAGATTTTAATTGAACGGATTTCGAAATTTGCAACCTTGTATTAATTTCAGATTTATCAGATTTGTCGATATTTAACACGCTAATGCTTGAACCTATTGATAAATCTTCATTAATATCCGGAATTTCATCACTAGATTTTGTATCTGATCGGCAATTTTCTATTAAATCATCATCTTTTCCTTCAACAATACTTTCGTTAATGGGGTTAATAGTATTATCTTGATCGGGATAATATATTGCTTTAAGAGATTTAAGAGTTGAAACAACTTTTTGTATACTTGGACGATTATTTGGTTCAAATTCCCAACATTCTAATTGATTAAAAAATTAATTTTTTCTTAGAAATAAAAATAAACAATAATCGATTAAATATTAATGAATATTATTTACCTTTATACAAGTTATTATATTCATCAGGAGTTTTGTCAATGATTTTTTCTCTTGATCCATTAAGTATACCTATAGATAGTTTTAAATCATAATCAATACCTTTAAATGGTTGGCGTCCACTTGAAATTTGCCAAAAAAGAACGCCAATACTATATATATCAGACTTTTCATTTAATTTGTATTGTTTGTCATTGAGACTTTTTGGATCTATATAAGGGATTACACCAAATATTTTTGGTTCACTACTTGATTCTTCAGAAATTTTTTTCGATAAACCAAAATCCGCTAATTTAATATTTTTTTGATGTACAAGTATATTTTTGTCATGCTATAATAATTGTAAAATAAAAAAAGTATATATATGTTAAAACTACAATAAGGTATTAATAATTATATCTGATATTTTATTTAAATAAATTTATTACCAGATCACGATGAATGATACCACGGCAATGCATACATTCCACGGCACTTGCCAATTGAAATGCTAAACGTAGCTTATCACCCCAATCGAGCTCATTGGAATACTTATCTAAATATGAATTCAGTGTGCCGCCATCAGCATATTCCAAAACTAAAGAATATTTTTTCATTTGATTAATTGTATCTGAAAAAAAATTTATATCAGAAGAAATAATTAATTCATTTGTTAAATACATACATTATATTATATTGTATTTTCTAAAACTTACCCGTCTCTATTGTGATTCCATAGAACCGTAAAATATTTTCATGAATATTAACCTTTTTATGAAGTGTTAACTGTAGCACAGTTAAAATATTGAATATTAAGTTGATATAATTCATTTATAAAATAATTATAGGTTATTTAAAATATTTTACCTCCTTAACAATTCCTTTGTGTGTTGACTCGTCATTATTAAAAGATTTCAAAGCGAAATAAGAACTAGTATTTTCTAAAGTAGCACGAGAAACGCTTCCAAATGAACCTTTTCCTATATGTTTTATATTCTTAAAATTCGAGTATTCAAATTTTTCGATATGACTTTCGGAAATTAATTTTTCTAAATCCACAGAATTATTTGACATTTTATTATTGAGAAGTTAAGTTTAAAGTTTGTAATTAAGTTAAAGGGGATTGCAAATCAAATTTTGCTGTTTTATGTTTTGCGTGATGGTGTAACAACAATAAGATTCACAAATGTCATCATATGATTTCCATTTATAGCTGATATTTATTATATGGTGCCCAGAAAAAAGTCAAGGAGCACCGTAATTGTTGCTTAATATATTAGAAAACTTGTTTGTTGATCATTTTATTATTAATTCGCTCCCACTATTAAGACTTTTATATCTAATCAAATAAAAAGAACTTATAAAATTTGAACTACTATTAAATACTGTATGCCAGATTATATCATTGTATTCACTACTTTAGATAAACGATTCTATAATTTCTGTAAATTTAGTATCATATATTTTTATCAGTCATCGGAAATACAGTCATGCAGATCATTTTCATATTAAATCAATTTTGTGTAACAATAAATAAAGTATTTCATTTTGCCATAAGAAAAAAAAATACCAATTAAATTATTTAACAATTAATATAAAATAAACTATTACAATCAAAATCAAAATTAAATTTGATATTTTTAATTATAAAAGATTTTTAAAAATCATGATCTTTCCAAATTTTCCTGATTAAGTTAGTATCCTTTTGCATGTGATTGATGGCAAAATAGACAAATTTTTCAAAGAACTTTAGAATCATTGTATAATTGTATTTATTACCTTAAATATCCTAACTTTATAATCTTTACAACGAATTTTGGATACACCGAACTCAAAATTTTTAAAATTTTAATAATAGTTCGTTATAAAAAGTGTAAAAGGTGTAATGGTTCATATAGAAGACATAGTACAAACGAACCATCATTTCGTTATGGAGAGTGTTAATTATATTGATTAATCTATATTAATTATGAACTATTTTCGGCAAAAATATTCTTAATCCTTAGATATTTCATGTATATATATGTACAGTACTCTTTGTTATCTCACATAAAATCAGCGTTAAAAATTTATTTAAGAGATTATTAACAGTTAAATGGACCTTTTAAATCCTTTTAATTCCTTTAAAAAAAAAATGTTTCAACTTCCCGCTGATTGTTTAAACGAGATTTTAGAATATTTATATGGCAAGGCTACTTTACAATCATGTTTATTAGTTAATTATCTTTGGTGTGAAATCTCGGTGAGAAACTGAGAATATTATGGAGAAATACTTATAATTTTAAAATTTCAAATGTTCGTACCTTAATTGCTTGTCTTCCAAATGAGTCAAAGGAAATTTTATATAAAAATGGTATTAATATTTCAACTCCAACTTCAAAGTATTTTATATAGTTCTATCGATTAATCAAGTTCATTACAAACTTAAATTGCTATCTCATTGCAAAATTTAACCAAAAATACAAACATACTGTAGTAACGCAAGAAATATTTAAACTATATCTTTGTCAAATTGGTTCTTTAAAATATGTTGTAGACTTGTAGCTGTAATTTTTCATCTGAATTTTTTCATCAATTATTTCAAACATGTTACAATATGTTATTATTAGATATTACATTTGAACAAATTATTTTGAATGGATTAACAGATTTAATTTCTGCTCAAAAAAATTTATAAAATATAATTCCAATATTATCACGATTAACAAATTTGAAGATTTTGTAGATTTTGAAAAATTACAATATACTATTTTTCCAAAATTACAAATTTTAAAAAATCAAATATGCATGTCCAAATTATGAGATATTATGAAAAAGAGGCTTTGGAGGCAGTTGTAAAATATTCACATAAAAGTATTTATGAAATAATTTTATTTAATCAATTTGATACACTATTAGAATTACTCCCAGAAGAACTAGAATTTTTTTTTTATAAGTTATGTACCACAAAAACCACTTTCTTTGAAATTATTAGTGATTGTTATGATACTAGCTAAGGATTAGAATACTGTATATTTTGGTATATATGAAAACTATAAATTAGGAACTATAAAATTAAAATAATATTCTTTTAAGATGTCTGATGTTGAACATGTTGAATTTATTTTATATTCTGTGTATGAGGAATAGCCAATCTGCCATGTTTCAACACTATGAATTTATCAGATATAGAATTGTTGGGTCATTTCAAATTCTTAGTTTATATACGAGAATGAGATTTAAATTTTAATAAAATTAATTTTGTATCAGATATTCAGATTTTTGTTATGTAAAATGTGTGTGAGTAAAATTTTATGTACAGTTCTCGAAAGAAGTAATCGAATCATGTTTTTATTAATAAAAAAAAAATAAACATTATATTTACATAAAAATTTACACACACATCCCTCATAACTTGGTGATCAAGACCACTTATATTTCTTGCTCATACCGGATATAATCTCGCTCCAGCTCTCTGATTCTTCTTGTATATTGACTACTACTTTTAACCTCTGTCTCCAATGCACTACGAAGATGCATGTTATCATCTTCTAGATCAACTATATGTTCTTGAGGCATTTTTCTTTGCCTTGGATGAGGTCTATAAAATGCCATTCTTTTTTCGTGATTACTATTATTCTTTTCGATAAAAAAGAATAAATTGATTCCTATAATCCAAATAAATTCAGGTGAAGCAAGAAAATTAGATATTACTATTGCGCTTCAGAAAATTTGTTACCAGCCTTCGGGTTATCAGAGGACTGTAAAAAAATTGTTTGAAGCTTCTCAAATAGCTGGGTTCGATTTTACCCTAGATGAAGTATGTGAATAGCTTGAGGAGCAAGCTGTACATCAAATTCATAAGTCTCATCCAAAGTATATTTTGCGTGTAAGTTTTAGTTCTATAGTGATACCTAATGAGGTTCATCAGGCAGATGTTTTATATATGCCTTATGATAAAGTTGGCCAAGTGATATATCTTTTTTGCCCAACGTTATGGATGTAGCTTTGAGATATAAAGCTTCTATACCAATCAGTTCTACTAGTATTAAGGATAGACAAGGTATACTAATATTAAATACTATAGCAAAAGCATTAATAAATATATATGAGGATTCCAAGTATCCTCTTGTATGGCCGAAATTGCTAATCACTAATAAGGGGTCAATTTAAGGGCGAATGCGAAAAATTATTACAAGCTCATGGTATTAAGTTTCAAAAGGCCAAATATAAGCATTCTGTTGGTATTGTTGGAAGATAAAATTATTTCAGTTGCAAGATGCTTCTGACCCAGTACATATGTTTGAAAGGTCTCAAGCTTGGGTAAAAAATTTGCCTATAGTTATTAAAGACCTTAATTATTCAAAAACTCATTTGCTTGGTATGTCTCCTACTGATGCTATACAAAAAGAATGAGTTATTGCTATGCCTTCCAAGTCTCATAATAGTCCTGTAGGTTTTAATGAAAAAAGATTACTTCATGGTACTCATGTAAGATACTTACTTGAACCAGGTGAGTTAGAGGGTGGTAGATGTTATGCTGGTAATATAAATTGATTTCCTATTATCTAATATATATATGAGGCCTTAATACAAAAAAATCAACCAATTCTGTACTGGTTAGAAGATGATAAAGGTCATAAACCTAAACGATCATTCATAAGAGAAGAGCTTATAGTTATTCCTGACAACACTGAACTTCCCCCACAATGGGTACTCATGAATTAAGAAAGTCATCAGCTTTATCATCTACTTGTTCTTCTGTAAGGAAGTGATCTTTTGTTAACTCATAGTATAATCCATATAGCTTTATGATGGTGTCTAAAATCTTTGGTTCTCTTTTATACCAGGTCTTGTAATCATCTAAGATTTGCTGGTATTTGGTCTTATTGGGTAAAATTGATTGCGCTAACTCACAGACAAATTTTTTTGGATCTTCAGCTTGGCATAAATTGTTTACCTGTTGCTTGAAACATAGTATAAATTTACCAACTTTTAGTTTTTTGTATAGGATTCCTGCTTTGAATATATTAATTAAAGCCTTTTCAATTTTCTGATAAGTAGGCTTGCTTGATGATATTTGGGTATCTTGATTTTGGTTGCTCATTGAAATAAATATACTGATTAGTATATATTACCTTACAAAATCTTTTTTGTTTAATTAATTAATTCATCCCTTATTAAAAATGATCAGAGAGTATATCTGTCCATATTTACATAATTCTAGTAAACCTTGTGGTCAATCCTGTATGTGTCCTGATGGATGTAAACTGCATTGGAATGTGAAACCTTGTATGCCTACATTTTTTGGTAAGACTTCAAGGTAAACCCATATTTTTGGTAAGACTTTGGGGTATTTCTATGACAAAAATTCAGGCACACCCCCAAAGTCTTACCAAAAATTCAGGCATAGGCTTCTGGAGTAATATAGAGGTCGTATAGCATCTATCCCAGAAAATAGGCTCGGTGAAATAGAGGTCATGTGGTGTCTGCACCAGAAAATAGGCTCCTGGGGTGAAATAGAGGTCATGTGACGTCTGTACCAGGACCCCCAGTTTAGTACTACCATTTAGAGAAAAAAAATCAAAAAAATAATAGGTATTTATAGGGCTAATCGGCTAAGCCAAGTAATCACAATCCATATTTTTTTACGCGTTGCATATTAGGTCATAATTTCTTATTTGTTTATAATTAGGTTATACAAATGTGTTACATTATATTATATGGCGCGACTTTTTGTATAATACATAATTTGATTATGCATCATATGATCATAACCCAATATATAATTTTAGTTTTGATTATATTATCAAAATTACTCATATTCATATTGACATGTTCTTTTAAGATGAATGATAATATTTTATTTATGATAATTCATTCATTTTCATCAATTGCATTTTTTTTTTAACTTATAATAATCGCCCAAATCTGTTTGCATTGGATTGCTTATTTGCACTGACCGATAAATCAGACTGGGAAATGAGTGATAACCGTGAACAATAAATTTATGAAACTCGGATTAAAAATAAAATTTATTTATTTATTTTTATGATTAATTCAATAATAATACACAAGCACGAATAAAATGTCATTTGTCACACTTTTTATACTTCCATAAGTTCCATTAAAATTAAATATATTGTTAATAAAAATATTAAAGTATTGACAACTAATCAATTACCTTTAAGAATTACTACATCCTGCTCGAAACATAAAACCCAGTGATATGCATTGCACCACTCATACATCCAAAGCCATGGTAAAGAATTTGTTAACAAAAATTATAGATTTCTTGGACAGCCTCTGCCCAAATTTGTGTTGAAAAAAGATACTGACCATTAATTGTTGGAATAAGTGGGTGTCTAGTTATTGAAATCTACAGTAAACGTTCAATCCTTAAAATATAATTCATCAAAATAAAATTACGATAATAAACTATTTATAGATACCATAGTACACAAAGACTAAAATTGTTCACTATTAACATAAAAGTGAAAATTAATTCTGCAGCATCCTCAAAATAACTTGAATAACTGTATCTGCGAGAAATTCTTCGGTGAAAGACATGGATTCCAATATCACATATATTCTAAGTTATAAATATTGGAAAAGAGATAAAAAAAATAAAATTTCTAATTGGTAAAACCTTATGATTAAATTTCTTGATGAGGTTGAATTCGAAAGCGACCAGGATGACGAAATGATACTATTGGATAAAGTTTTGATGGTAAATTATTCCAACTTGATACTTCCGCATACTTTGTACCATTGATTGTAAATGCACAAGTTTTTTTATTCATATCTAAATGAACGGTAATTTTTGCACCATCTTTATTGAATGATGGACAGTAACTTTGCCCATTTCCTGAATTATAACAATTACCATAAGAACCTAATACCCATCCAGTGGGTTGATTTCCCGCCCAGGACTCATAATTAAAATTTTCTGATGCACATACTCCAACCCAAGCAGAATTATAATTTTTTTCAATAATGACATCCCATTCAAAAATATCTTCATTTTCTAATATCATTTTAGCTCTAACATTTTGACATTTATTACAATCATTTTTCGCACTTACAACTTTTCCGTTATTCTCAATAATAAGTTTTGGTCCACATGCAGAATGATCCCAAACATAATCAGTTTCATAAAACTTAATTGGTATACCTCGAATATTATTTAAATCTAAATTTTTTGATTTTATACTATATCGATAAACATTTAAAATTATTTCAGCTGGAATAATCTCTAGTGGCTCAATGATATCAACTAACAATCGCCCTTCAATCCGTCTGAAATCAATATATTTAGCTAAAGGTTCTAATTCTTTAGCAACTTTCTGATGATCAGGAATTGATTTATTTTCTACTTGAACTATTTGTTTTATTTGTTCTAAGATTGGTAACTTTTCCATGAGGATTTTACACGCATCATTAGAAACTTGTTTTGCTACAAGAATAGCACTATATCGAAAGACTTCATACTCTGGGGTTGCAAAGGGTTTTTCTTTTTCATGTGTATAAGATAAAAGAAGTTGAAGTCCTGCAATAGATAATCGACCAAATTCAATAATATTTAATGGAATAGTTGCTACTGATTCAGTTAATAAATTAAGAAGAGTATTATCCTCCGTTAATGACATTATTTCTGCAGCTTTAGATAATAATTCTGGTGAATTTTCTATATGATTATTGTTTAAAGTATTTTTAAGAGTTTTTATGATAATTTCCTGAAGGTCCGGTAATTGAAAAAAATCTGCAGCATAAAAAGTTTCAATAATATTATTTTTAGTTAAAGAATCTTCTTTAATTGACCCTGTATAGGTATATTCTAATATAATTCCCATTGCAAAAGAATTAATTTTTGGAAAAGAAATTTGTTTTTCATGACTTTCCTTTATTCCATTATAAAGCAATCTGTCAAATACTTCTGATCTTGCCGCTAAAATGGCTTTACAACCATGCAATTTCTTTTCATCTTCGCATAAAATTTCTATATCGCTATACTTTGGATTATTTAATAATAATCTTAAATCATTTTCTAATGAATATCCTTTCGTCATTTTTTGAGAATTTTTTTTTTTTTAAAAAAATTCCAAAAGTGTACTGTATATATAAATAAAGTTTGTGTCGATGTCGATCTAAACAAATTTAATTTTGTACTAGGTTAGGACCCAGGAATATACATAAAAAGGGGTCGGGTTTGAGATTGAAATACGAAAACCATGTATATCTTTCCCTTTTTAGACAATTTTTGATAATGCCAGTCAGAATTTTATTACTAGTTATAGTAACTGACTGACATTATCATAATTCGGCCCTGAAAAAATTAGTTAATAGTAAAGGCACAACATATTTCTGGGTCCTTTTGTACTATATATATTTTTAGGTGACACAAGATGATAATGTTATGTGATTACGCGCGATATCTAATAAGTTCTTCAATAATGATCTGCAATTTCGGCCTGGATTAGTTAGCAAAAAAAACTTTATAACAAGAAATTGGGACCTTATCATATTTATATAAGGGAACAAAAAGAAGAAAACAAAAATATATGGTAAACATTATAAACAGACAGTTAGTAAATAGGTACTATAATATCTTTGATTTTATTTATTAAACCAGCATATGTTAATTATTAAATATTTATGATGTAATATTTATTGTTTAAATGTTGATGTGCTCTTTAACTCTTGTATTGATATTCCATGTTTATTCAACTCTTTAAATTAAATTAATCGAAAAATAAAATAATTTAAATTTGCTCCATTTCACGAAAAATGTCATCTTTTTACATTCTTTTCACCCTTAAAAAAGTATTCATTGTGGATTCCCTTTCAATATCTAAACTTTCAACTTGTCAACATTAATTATTAGTCCTACCATTTATTTTATCAGATAGTTTAGACCATTTAACGTCACCAATTAATCTATCAACCTCTTTAATTCTTTATATTTCTTTTCTATCCAAGGATCTCTATCCAAGAAACTTTAACAGCATTTTTAGAGCTTTATCCTGTACCATGTTGCATAGCTAGATCCATTATCTTTGTTCAATGATTAAGACAATACTTCAAAGCAACTTGCAATTTGTTGGAAATTTTTTATTATATAAATAAGCTAATATTTGATTATTTTCTCTTGTTCACCACTAGTTTTTATTCCATTTTTTGAAACAATCTGATTTGTATTTAATCCATTGCCAATTGGTAATCCATTTATTTTTATATAATCTTTGGGTGTCCTATTTTGAATGTACTTTTATACACCAATAATTAAGTAAGCCGTCAACATTTATAAGGAAATATCAAGGATTTGTTTTATCATTAATAAATGCCCTACATAAATTTGATCATAAACCTCGTGATAAAAAAAATCTTTTTTTTTTTTTTTTTGTCATTATCCATAATTCAAATATATTTTTAGGATCTAAAACATATTGAATAAAAATTATTTATAAAACTATTAATTTAAAAATATCAAGTCCAATTCCATATTTAAAGTAATTATTGTAAATAATTCTTTAAAAAATTTTGTAATTAAAGGAGAACTCGGAGAGAATTCATATTTTATTTATCTTATGTTATTTGAGTCCGATAAAAAAAAATATTATTGTCTAAATTAATAGACTCGTCAATATAGATACTATCATAATATTTGTTATCATTATCATCAAAGTTATCAGACATATTGAACATATCGAATAAATACTTACCATTCATGATTCATCCTAATGCATTATGGAACTTAAGAAATGAAATAGATTGATTTATAAAAACCTATCCGTTACTAATTGTTACTATGGAAATTTTGTAGTAATTAGTCTTTACACTGATTATAATTATATTTGGTCAAAATAAAATTATCTTTACAGATTTATTTTGATTTTAGGCCCATTACATTTTCTTTAATTGATGGATAATTTATTTATAGTAATTAATTAACAAAAATATGAGAATAATAATTAAAATTATTTAAATATTTCATGTGATTTTCCATAATACCATATCGTTAATAATCTCATTATAATCCTTCAATTCCAATTCCAATTCTTCCGTTTTCACTACTACATCATCCTTTTTCCCTTCGTCTACAGAACCATCATTCAATTTAGTTTTATTTGATTTTTGTGATCTTAAATGTACAGAAAGTTTTTTATAAACCGGTGAATTTGGATTAATAATTTTTTATAAAATTCTAAAAGATCTCATTTTTCGATTTCACGTAATTCTTCTACATCCGTATCAACTAAAAATTCAAAAATCAGAATAGAAAAAAAATGACTTAAGTATTCGAATTCTTTTTTAAATAGGGAAAACCTCATATCCGAAACTTGACCATGTCTCGAACTAACCCAGTCTTAGATGGTAGTTTGAGACGACTTAAACATTTAAAATTTACTAGTTTTGTTTGGGATATGGTTAAATTTTGGACATAGGATTTTCCCAAGTCGGATTTGGGACATGATTACGTTTGGGCTACAGCAATAATATTGGTAAATGTAAATATTGCAGCTTTTCCTATAAATTTGGGATACCATTTCTTGGGTTAGGTGGTTTAATAATACAAGTACTGCTAGTGTGAAAGAAATAATGAAAAAATGGCACTGGTAATAAAAGAAATGATGGAAAATAGTTGTAATTTAGTAAAATGGAAAATTGTGTCAAGGGAGGCCAAGGAAGGTATTAACAAATTTGGGAAAAAAGTTAATTGTAATTTTATATTTGTGTTTTATTTTATCTTTTTTTTTATCATAAAAAATAGTATAATACATTTTTTTAAAAAAATATAGTAAAAAATAATCATATAAAAATAAAAAAAAAATAATAATAATGAAAATTGATTGTTGTTATAAAAGATATACATACCAGATCTGATTATTGTATAAAATTTTGAAAGAATCTTTTAGGTATGTTGTAGCCCAAACGTAACCATGTCCCGAATCCGACTTGGGATATCCCAAATCAAACTTGTGACAATCCTATGTCCGAAATTTAACCATATCCCAAACAAAACTAGTAAATTTAAGTGTTTAAGACGTCTCAAACTATCATTTAAGACTGGGTTAGTTTGGGACATGGTCAAGTTTCGGATATAAGGTTTTCCCAAGTTTGATTTGGGACATGGTAGTGTTTGGGCTACAACAGGTATATAGAATTAGAAGGTGTTTTCTAATTTAAGTACAAATATGCATGATTGTACCATAATCGTGAGAAATTTTGATACCCCACCCCGGAGTAGCTATGATCAAATGATAGTTGGCTGAACAATAAATCATGATAAAAGTTAATTCGCTTAACCACACTATTAATATAGGCGAATCAATGACAATATTGATAGGAGTTAGATGCAAGGTCAAGAGTTATACATGGATTCAATTTAATAATAAATTTGGTAACCAAATAATTGCTTAATTTCATAAATCAGACGCAATTATATATAGTACATTAGTCTATTAATTACAGCAATTCTTTCAGTATGTAAGACGGATCTAACTCAAAAACTCTTCGCTAAACAATTTTTTTTTTGGTGAACTTTTTTTTATTGGAATTTTATTCATATCATTTTAAGAATTTAATTGATTTGATAATTTTTGATTTCTTCATTCCATATTGCTTTATTCAGGAGAATTCATTGATTTAAAATGAAATAATTTTACACAAATTACCATATTCAATAAGAATATCACCAATAATTTATATAATAAAAACCGTTACATCCAAATCAGTATTGGCAAGTAACATCATATGATCTATACGACTTCATTTGTCGTAAGTAATTTAATTCGGCCTGAGAATTGATCAAATTATAATATAATTAGTCAAAATAATTACAATTTACTTTACTATCTCATTAATCTATTCTAGACTTTTCTATAGTTTCTGGTAGGGTGACGATAATTGAGATGAGGATCAGCAGATGAAACAAAAAAAGTAAAAAAGTAACTTATACCATAGATTTTGAATTTACAGATTAATTTTTCACTTTAAATTTTCTTTTTGAACATGTTATTTATTGCGTGAGTACTTTAATTTTTATCGATCACAATCTTGAATGACGTGAAGCACCATGATATCCAGATAACTCATATGACGATTAGATTTTAACTAAGTATAAAGTCCTACGCTTCACTCCAGACAATAAACAAACCTGATATAGTGGTATTTTGATTATTGTTAATTAAGAAATACCAGATAATAATTATAAAAAAAGCTATATAATAAACTTGATCAAATTCTTAAAAATCAACAATATATATATTTCACTACAAAATTTAATCAATAATATGTATATATTGGCACAAGAAATACTTAAATTGTTTATGTCAAATTGGTTCTTTAAAAAAATTAGATTTTTGGCAGAATTATTCAAATACCTTTGATTTTTATCCTGGAGCAAAAGATTGATTGTTTAAAAAATCTCTCAAAATTAATTTACGATTCAAACATTTCATCTGAATTTTTTTATCAATTATCTCAAGTATGACAAAATTTATTATCACTAGATCTACTTATTAAATCAGTTATTTCAAAGAGTGATTAGATTTAATTTTCTGTTCAAAAAAAATTTAAATATTTGAGCATAGGTTATGATTATGATTCCAAATCCTAATAATTTAAGCAAATTAAATGACGATGAAAAATTATTTCTTATTTCAAAAAGAATTATTACTAAATTCACAAATTTACAGGAATTTGATATATTATTTGATGATTTATTTAAAGGGTTTGAAAAGTTACAATATGCTATTTTCCAAAATTATGAATTTTAATATTTAGAAATATAATTATTATATCTCCAAGTTATAAGTCATTAATAATTCATTATATTTATATATTTCCAAATTATGTCCAAATCTTAGAAAACTAACTGTTAGGTTTAAAAGTGATGAGTTAGAAATGTTGAAAATACTGTACTTTATAAGAATTGTCAATATTTAGAAAGTATTTATATTTGGTATGGAGGTGAATATTTGAGTAAAAATGAAGCATTGAAAGCAGTTGTAAAATATTCACATAAAATTTATATTACATCATACATATTCTACACGGTCAAAATTACTTCCAGAAGAATTGGAATCTTTTTTTATAAGTTAGACAAATCATGTTCTGCAACAACTACTTTTGTTAGGTATTAATAATGATAACTAGTAATGGAATTATTGGATAAATGAAGTATATTTGATAATTGTATAGTTGCCTGTCTAGGGGTTCATAAAATTTTTTGTAATTTTTTTTTAAAAATTTAATTACCTGTATAGTATTTCATGCCTAATAATCATCTAAAGTTTTTCAAGTAATCTGTATAAATAGTTTCATAATGTGTTTCATATGATAAAATGATAGAAGATACATTACTACTAGTTTACTGATAAAGCTGCTATTAATTCTATTCATATAAAACTTGCAATATAGAAATTTGACTTATTTTGCATTTACTTTCTTATCCTCATGATATTCTTATAATATTTGATAAAATAAAGGCCAGAAGAAACTAATAAAATTATGAATGGTTTGTTACTTGAACTCAAAATTTTGTAGAAGATTGGCATCAAAATGAAATCATAAAAAAGTATTATAATGAGGTTCATTTAATATAAAATTAGGAGTAATAACTGAATGTAAATATAGTGTTTAATTCTTGAAAATTAAATATTATTATTCTCTTTTAGTCACTTTTATAAAAAATCTCATTTGGTAGATTAAGATTATTATTATTATATCACAACAATTGCACGTGTTTCTTTAAAAATTCTTCCATATACATATTAACAATTCGATTTATGGTCAAAATAAACTTATTTGCAAAATTTGATCACAAAGTATGATATAACATTCATTTGATATATTAGAAGTATATATTATATTCTTAATGATATAAACATTTGATATTTGAATGTATTATATTCATATTTTTAAACAATTTAATATTTATTTTTAGTAAATACAATAAGTTGATTAAAATTACATAAATTATGAAAAGAAAAAATAAAGAAATGTTGTATTTGAATTATTGATTTGCCCTCACCCTAATCCCAGATTTACTAATAATAAACTAAAAATTAATATAATAACTATTCTGTATGTCTTCAAAATAATAACTATCATCAATTCTGATTTTTGAATTTATGCCAATTTCTTTGTTGTTCTTTATTCCACCAAAACACCCAGTTTTTCGATTTATATTGTACTTATCTTACACTATGTGATTGTTTATCATCAATTTACTCTTATATTCATTTACTTTGATTCATTATTATATCTCCCTTTTGTTCATAATTTAATTTTCCTGTATTCACTTTAGACTTTGATATAAATCTCCTTTTATGTTTGTTTCATTATTTTATTGTATATTAGCTTATTATTTTTGCTATGCCTTTCCTGGCTTTCCATATGGTGGTGCCCTTCCATCAATTCCTTAAGTTTCAGCCTTGTGACCATACTCCCCCTGGAACCCAAACACCTTTTATTTGACAAAAATCTAAAATCATTGCATTAATCTAGGTCTAAAGTAAGATACAAATTTATGTTTGGCTGATTAAATTTTTTTTTTTTGATCGGATGATTTTTTATTGATTGGTTGAATGAATGATTTTTTCTTCTATTTTTTTTTTTTTTTTTTACTTGTAATTATTCTTTCAATTCACGTAGCATTCCATTTAAATTTCTACAATATTGGTTGTAAAGGAGCATTGCTAATGATGAAATATATTTCATCCAATCCATCTTCTACAGTGAATTTTTCAATAATTTGTCATTCAAAATTATGTTATTTGTTTCATAAATAAAAATGTACATCATTGTTTTATGTTCTTTTCTTCTTAGTATTTCTTTCATACCCCAAATTTCTCTTTTAAAATCATCAAATCTTCGTTTTCTCCAAATCTGAATGGGTGTTTGTATTACATAAGCTCATAAATAAAGTAGTTAATAAGTATATAAAGAAATGGAAAGGGAATTCTAGTCTTAACCAAACCACAGATAGGAATTACTCGACTATCTAACTGGTCTTTCCTTGCCTGACACGAAGAAGACCTCATATACAGTATAAGGAAGAGANGAGGAAGTTTAAAGGAATTTTTAAAAAAAAATACCAAACCCGCCAGATAGAAGATACTCGACTAACTGACTGGTATTACTGGTTTCCTTGTCCGATATGAGGAGGACCTCATATACAGTATAAGGAAGATAAGAGGGAATATAAAGACAAA
>QKYT01000259.1:120746-134361 GCA_003550305.1 Glomus cerebriforme
ATTATAAAACTTGTTAACTTTAAATTATCCTCCCGTTTTATTTCTTGGCTATACTGTTCCTTTTTTCAAGTTCATTTTTTGTAATTCAATTATTGCATTCGTCATTTCTCAATAATTCTCACTTTTTTTCCACATTTCATAAGTTATCNCAATTGTCCTGATACTTTCTTATTCTCTATTCTTTATTTATACACTTTTCCTCAAATTGTTCTTTCNATTTTTCTCTGTTTTTAGCTTTTAATCATTCATTTTCATTGAAGATTTCATTCTTGATTTAGTCTTCATCAATTCTTTATTTATCCATTTATTTAATTCTTTCTTATTGTCACACAGATTGTATATTTGTTTTAACTGTAGATTATTTTTGTCTTTACTGTTTAAAAGTAAGGTCTAATATGACCACTGCAGCTTCTATTTTTTCTGTTTATTTATGTATTTTGTTTCCTTAATAAAACTGTTTCTTTCTTTGATTTTTCCATCAATACATTCTGACAGTTTTGTTTTGCCAATGCCATAATATTCTATCATTCATCTTTAATTATCTTCTTTTAGGAAAAGTGGCGGATTTCAGGTTTTAGTGTTTTATGGCTATTCTTTGGTATTTCAACTGGTAACTTGTACGACTTTAGGCTTTTTGGTATACTTGGANTTACTGGATTTTGAAATAAGTAAAGAGAGTAAAGAAGGAAGTTCTAATCTAAACCAACCAGCCAGTTAGGAGGTACTCGACTATCTAACTGCTGGTTTTCCTTGCCTGATACGAGGAAGACCTCTATATACAGTATAAGGAAGATAAGAGAGAGTTTAAGGGGTAGTTTTTAAAAGGATTAAAGTAATATAATTAAAGATGCATATTAAAAAGTTTAAAAAGTGTGCATGAAAAATAATAAGGAATATTGAAAAAAAGGTGGTATTTATATAATTAAAAACATTAATAATATATAAAAAATTATGATGATGACTCATTCCATCAAATTTCATAAAAAAATATTTTGTTAATCAATGATTTATTACATAATTTTTTTATTTGTCCATGTGTAAATTTCTATAATTTGGTAGTGATTTTCTCATAGTACCCAAATGAGTCAAATTCATAACAAATAACTAAATTTTATCAATATTTTTACTCACATTATAATATCATTACAAATATTTTTTTNAATTTATGATACTTTGTATTACAACAGATATACTTTAGATTAGTGACCTAATATTCAGATCAANATGAGCAGTAAGACACTTTTCAAATGATCAGAAAGCAAATTTTTTTAAAAAAAGATAAGAATAAATAAAATAAATAGATTAAAAACATGAAATAAACAATTTAAAAAAATAATAAATAATGTAGTTTAAATAGTTAAATAAATGGATTGAAAATCGAAAAAAAAAGTAATAGACCTCGTATCACAATAATCATCTTCATATATTTGGTGGTAATATATTGATTAATATTATGATTGATTACAAAAAATGACTCACTTCTTATTTTAAATATATATATATATATCGGTTTAATTTGATATTTTTATTTTAATTCCACAAATTCCTAAAAAAATCAAAGGCAAAAAATGATTAGTTTCTTTGATGGATAAAGCACTTCATAGCCAAAAAATGCCAGGTTGAAAATCATAAAACTGAAAGGGCTTTAAGAAAGACCACTAGAGAAAGGATCTTAGAAATCAAAATTCAAAATTTAAAAATACTCAAAAAAAATATAGCAAAAAGACCTTTGCTCATATAGAAAATACTCAAAGATTAATATGACTATCTGTGAAGGTATGTATTATCTTATACTCGAATACTGGTGGTGTTATCGATTGCTTCAAGGTGGTACCATTTGGGGAGCTGGTCTAGATGTTATGGAAAGACTACCTAAGCTTATTAATCGAATACATCAGGTCTATTGATTGGAAATAAGGTGCTCTACATCTCAGTAGATGCTATAACATCCATGTTACTATGGTGGTTCTTACATCATCCATAGATACGTCCAAGTCAAATACTGATATTTATATATTTTTTTATGTATTTTAGGTGATCAAAATAATTTGATGAATACCACAGAACAAAGCTCTTTTTAAATTTTGTAGATATATACTATAGAAATCAAATCAAAATTCAATTTAAAAATACTCAAAAAAGATATAGCAAAAAGACCTTAAGGAGGACGGACTATCTGTGAAGGTATGTACCATCTTATACTCCTTATTAATCGAATACTGGTTGTGTTATCGATTGCTTCAAGTGAGTGATACCCTTCGGGGCTAGCTAGTCTAGACGCTTATTAATCGAATACATCAGGTCTATCAATTGGAAATAAGGTGCTCTACATCTCAGTAGATACCATAACATCCATGTTACTATGGTGGTTCTTACATCATCCATAGATACGTCCAAGTCAAATACTGACATTATACATATTTTTTTTATGTATTTTAGGTGTCAAAATAATCGATCAATATAGAAGAGAATACCACAGTATGAAGATAAGAACATATAATGGAAGAGCTTAAAGATGTTTCTGTTATGTATGATTGAATTGTCAGTAGTATATTATATATACCGTATTATATAAGATTGTTATCAAATATTTCTTAAACCATTTCTGAAATAAAAAAAAACCATACTTTTTATTATTTTAAACTTTATATATTTGAATGTGATTTATAAAAATAATTCAATTATCATCTATATAGTATTTTAACATTCGTAATTAATACATTTATAAATAACACTTCTGTTGATTTATTTTAATAATTATAATTAGAATATGCATTTTGAGTAAGGGATTTTGTCATTTTACATTAGACGTATACAGTTATACCCTATAAAGTCCAGTACAGTCATCTTCATTAATAACATTAATATCATTTGCAATCATATAATTTTTAGTTCAATGTTTAATTTTTCATTTAATTAATCATTAATTCGCTGAAAAAATTTTACTATTTACAAAATTAAGATCTAATTTTTTATATTAATGTATTTTTTTTATAAAATTCCCAACTCCCATGTTTTTTTTTATTAAATATCATCCCCATCAAAAAATATAGTATCTTTAGTTTTAATGTAAATAAAAAATATTTTTGGGAAATATAGATGAATCAATATCATAAAATGTTATGATCCTTCTCTCTTCCAATTCTGATTTATATTATCCCAACTACTCCATATATCTATATATCCATCAATCCAATTTGCCTTGTACACTTTGTTAAATTCACTTTCTGCAATGTGCTCAATATTATATAATTTATCATAGGGTATCCATTCTAATACTTCTAATACATTAGAATCTGAGTATCTTTATCAATATCATTATTATCACTAATCCAATTTTTAAAATTTTGTCAAAAGCGTTTGCAGGACATATGCAATTACATTTTCCACATATCATATTACTTGAATTGCATATAAATAATTTTCATTTTCTGCATATTTCAAAACTATCATATAGATCTTTGTTTCTGGATTTTGAGTTATTCCATAAAATTTAATAGTAGAAGATTAATTAATTGCTATAAATAAAAATATAAAAAACAAAAAATTTAGTATAAATTAAAACTCTAAAAATTATAAAATTTTATCAAATAATAAATTAGATATAAATTCTGTAGCATATTTTGAATTAGTTAAACTTTTTAAAACCACAAATGTATTTTGGTTTTCTCTTTTCCAATCCTGACTAAATTATCCCAATTTTGGTTTATATCATTCTGTACATTAGTTATATATCCATCAATCCAATTTGCTTTATATACTTTATTCTCACCTTTTATAATACATTCAATTTTACAAAATCTATTATAAGGTATCCATTCTAATGCATCTGATATATTAGAATGAGCTGATACCTGAGTATCTTGAATAAATTTATCAATATCATAATTTCCACTGGTCCAATTTTTGAAATTTTTATTATCATTTCCATTGGTCCAATTTTTGAAATTTATTTGAAAGTATTTTGCAATACATTTACAATTACATTTTTTACATATCAAATTACTTGTATACAAATAATTTTTTGTTCTATATATTCCAATACAATCATATATATTCCTGTTTCTGGATCTTGAGTTATCCAATAAAGTCTAATAATAGAAAGTTCATTTAATATTTATAATATAATATGATCTATGTATTAAGAGCAAAAATAAAATATTAACAAAAAATTAAAATTTTGAATTCTTATTAAATGATATAGTAATATACCTCATCCATAAATTCCATAGCATCTTTTGGATTAGTTAAACTTTTTAAACCCACAAACAGATTTTGGCCTTCTCTTTTCCAATTTTGATTTACATTACTTATATTAGCTATATATCCATCAATCCAATTTGCAATATATATTTTGCCAAATTTACCTTCTTCAATATATTTAATATTATCAATTTTGTTATAAGGTATCCATTCTAATACTTTTGATACATTAGAATGATCTAGTAGCTGAGTATCTTGAATAAGTTTATCAATATCATCATTACCACTAGTCAAATTTTAAAATTTTGTTTGAAAACATTTTGCAATACATATAAAATTACATTTTTTGCATATCATATCACTTGTATAATAATTTAAATTTTCTATATATCCTAAAACTAGCAAATAGATTTTTGTTTCTGGAACTTGAGTTATTCCATAAAATTTAATAATATTAAATGATACTTTACTGTATAACATTATCTAAATATAAGAGCAAAAATTAATAAGAAATTAAAAGTTTTAGTTGAACTTTTTAAAATCACACATATTTTGACACTCTCTTTTCCAATCCTGACTTACATTATCCCAACTATCATTTTGTGCTATATATCCATCAATCCAATTTGTTTTATATATTTTATTTTCACCTTTTATAATACATTTAATTTTACAAAATCTATTATAAGGTATCCATTCTAATGCATATGATGCATTGTGATGATATGTTATGATCTTAAATAAATTTATCAATATAATTGTTACCACTAGTCCAATTTTTGAAATTTTCTTCACTCTGCAATACTTTTACGATGACTATTTTTATATAAAATACCACTTTCACATAAATAATTTTCATTTTCTATGTATTTCAAAACAATCATATATTTTTTTTTGTTTCTGGATTCCATAAAATTTATTAATATGACTTGATTTATAATATAATTCAATCTATATATAAAATGCAAAAAATAAAGAATGTTAGTAAGATAAGATTTCTAAAATATGATTGAATTATAAATTAATTATACCTCATTTATAAATTCTAATGTATTATTTAACCTTTTCAAAGCTACAAACATATTTTGACCTCTTTTTCAATTTTGATTTCCATCATTCCAACTTTGATCTATATCATCCCAATTTTCATACCAGTCTTCTTCTACATCATATCAATAACTTATATATCCATCATAAAATTATTGGTATTATTTTTATTAATATTAACTGTAAAAAAAAAAATAATAATAAAGAATAAATAAATATAGCATAATTTTAGACTTTATTTAAAGACTAAAGCAAAATTGTTTAGCAAATATAGAAGTACTCAGATACTACTCAGATATTGATTTTTATAAATATTTACAGAGTTATAGGTATTTTTTTTGTAATGATATTTATACGCGTTTTTTATGTTTATTTGTGAAATAATTTTTAAAAATACAGTAATTTATAACCATTAATTCTAATATCGAAAATTTTCTCTATAAACATGTTTTTATTAATAAAATATCGTCAAAAATTTAAAGCATAAATTTATATTTTTATAAAATTTAAATTTTTACCGGCCAAAATTATGGATGGCTTATTGTGCCACCAAATCACGTGAAAATTACGTGTCAACAAAACCTAAATATTTTTTTAATTAATTCGTTCATTATTATTAACGGAAACCCTATGGCAGACACCTCTAAGAAGATACCCCAAACGGATTCTAACCCAACCCAGAATAACAATTTAGAAACGAATAAAAATCAAAAAATCACAAAAAACAGAGAAAAAAATAAATACTCCTCAAGAAAATCATTTACCATTAACCAAAATTCACTCCTATTAAATAATGAATTTTCCATAAATATAGATCACTTCAAAATAGGCACCCTCAACATACGACAAGGTTACTTTAACACGGAAAAGATTACCAACCTTCACAATCTTTTAATTGAATACGACCTGGACATCCTGTGCATTACAGAAACTGGACTATACAACAACGTTAAACTTTTTGATAATAATAATGCTTTTAATTTACCCAACCCACTTAATAATTGCATAGATACTTATTACACTATACACGATAACACAGGAAGATATAAAGGAACTGGCACCTCAATACTAATTAAAAAACTTTATTACAACCACATAGCCAAAAGAAACACCTTTAACGGAAGACTTTTAACAATTGACCTTTTCTTTAGACAAAAACAAATACTTAGAATTACCAGTACCTACCTACCAGCAAGTCACGCTCCTGAAAAAGGTCTCCCCAAAATAACTGAAAAATGTATATCGGAAATAAACAAATTACTAAATACCCCCAACAATTATCATCATATAGTATTAGGTGACTTCAACGTAAAAGACCAATCCGACTACAATGGCACAACATCCACCCAAGCCCAAGGATCCAGTCCTAATCCCACGTCAAAAAAATCCATAACTAAAGAGTATTTTTTAAAATCCCTTAAAACCCATAGATTAATAGACATACAAAAAACATTACTATCAAACCCATCAGGAACTTTTAAACGTTCCAGTACCTCTATACCCAATAGTAGAATAGATTACATTTACATCTCATCCTCGCTTAACGAATACGTTCTAGACACGGATAACATCAACTTACTCGAGTCAGAGTTTTCTACAGACCACAATCTGCTTACATTAACATTAAATAAAAAATTCTTTAACTTTTCGCCAAAGCCAACTCCAACAATCATAAATAATAACAAAGACTTCATCAATTACAATCAAATCACCAAAGAAGATTGGGATAATTATTCAACCTCTATTGACCAATATATTAACTCAAATTGGCAATTATCCATTACAGACACAACGACCCAACTATCTACTCTTCGACAAATTAATAAAGCTTACGATGAAATCCTTCAGATAATAAATCAAAGCAAACAACAATCCCTACCAATTACAAAAGCCTCCGAATATATTAAATACAAATACCCATGGAAAATCAGAGCGTTAAACAATAGAATAATAGAGCTAACACACGCTCAGAAATTCTTTAGGGACAAATATCTCTTAAACATCTTCAACACGAAGGACTTATCCAAAATCGATTTAGAACTTTGGATAGCAAAATGGAACCCCACATGGCCAAAAACAAAAAAAATTCTCGATGACATCCCCAAAAATTACTCTTCTATACCAGCTCAATACTGGCCTTCAACGATTACCCAAAATATCTTTAACGAAACTAAATTTCATTTATCTTCCTTTATAACAATTCTCAAAACCACTAGATTACAGATGCAAGAGACACACGACAAAGACAAAATCGAATTCTACATACAAAGGAGAATATCAGACATCTCTTCTAACCAAAGAAGAATGATCAATTCAATTCTAAATAGAAAACCAAAAGCCATAGAATTATCCAAATTAGCCTACAGAGATGACGACAACATTTTAAACTACACAACCGATCAACAAACAATAGATAATTTGGCAATTGATCATTACCAAACTCTAGGATGCAAACCTAACGACCTTTACACTAATTATAATAATATTTCCCAGATTCCCCTTCAATGGCAACAAGTCTATACTCCACCGGATCGCATTAAATCAGAATGGTACGACAATGTCTGCCAACCTATCACTCTGTCTGAATTAAAAAACACTTTACACTCCTGCAACAATAAGAAAGCTCCAGGAATATCAGGGATCTGTTACGAAGACCTTAAACATACGCCGGACTCTTTCAAAAAACTACTAACTTATTTTTATAACAATATTCTAAACACACAAATTCTTCCCTCTGCTTGGAATAAAGCATTACTCTTCCCCATACCCAAACCAAAACCTTTTAATTGTGACCTCAATAACACTAGACCGATAATACTCTTGGAAACGATCAGAAAACTTTTTGTAAAAATTCTTTCGAATAGACTAAACAACACATTATCCTTTAACAACATCCTACAGTTCAATAATCAAGCAGGACTGATAGGACACTCAACTTTCGAACCGATCAGAATTATTAAACACACCATCGAATTCTGTAGACTTAACCAAAAACCTTTATGGATCGGACTACAAGACCTAAGCAAAGCGTACGATAGGGTCAATGTTTCCCTACTACGACTTGCACTTGCACGCCTCAAAATCCCGTTGACTTTTATCAATATCATTTATAATCTTTTTACAAATAGAACCAACAGTATCATCCTCCCTGACCGTACTTCATCTCCTTACAAAACCCTCCACGGAATAGACCAAGGGGAGATTATCTCCCCTTTACTTTGGACGATTTATTATGACCCGATGTTCGAATTAATTAATTCAAGTCCTCTCACTCAATTTAACATAGATCAGATTAAAATCAAAAATATTTACAACCCGGACCTAGACCAACTTATTACTTACTCACCCAAAGTCGTAGGTTACCTAGACGACACCTCTTGGTTCGCTCACTCACAAAAAGACCTAGAAACTCTTTTCAACATTTCGAATGAATTTTATCAATTTGCGAATATCTTAATAAACAAAGACAAATACGAAATTATTACCAACATCAAAAAGAAGCAAAACAAACTCGTAGAATTTACTATAAACAATTCCACCCTTAGCTTGACTACCTGCAACCGATCCCAAGGCAAAAGAATGCTAGGAGTCTTCTTTAACGGCAACAACTCCGACCTTCCCACTATTAGAAAAATGAGATCAACTGTAAACGAATTTGCAAACTCTCTACGTCGCAAGACTATCTCATACGAACACATTATCTATTTAACTAATAAAATTTTACTCCCCAAATTAGAATACTTGATGCAAACCTGTATTCTCACAGACGATATCTGTGACTCCATACTTAACCTGATTAAAAAACTTTTTAAAAATTCCCTTCGTCTCCCTTTATCAACCCCGAACAACGTAATACACAATAGTCTATTCCCCTCAATTAATAATTTGAAATCCCAACAATTGATATTACAACTATCCAACATTAATACAATGCTTTTTACCCCGTTACTAAAAACTATCGTCCTACAAAACCTCCTTCACACCCAATATTTTTACTGGACTCCCACTTTTCCAGACCATATAACGATTTCAAAAAGCCAACTCCCCACTAACAAAGCCTCTTATTTTACAAAATGCGTAGCTTTATTCGCCACTTTTCATATTTCTTTATTACCTAATGTTGATACCTCTATTCAAGACTCTTGCCAAGAAGCAATTACCAATTATTATCCCGATTTTGACTGCAACGACATCAAATCCCTTCGTAACAAATGAATTATTTATATGAAACAAGTTACCGACCACTCCGGACTTTATTTAAAACCTTACAAGGAAACGGAAGCGATCAATTATCAAGGATCGATACCTAACTGGTACACGAAATTACAAGAAGAATGCTCCATTGGCCCAAACCAAGCCCTTTACACTCCCCTTAAATCCCCGATCCTAAAAACCCTTCCCCTCTCACATATACCAAATAATTGTTCAGACACTTATTACAGACACCGAAACAAAATTTGGATCTCTTATTGGGATCCGCACATTAATAACATCATAGTTGGACGCATTATAGAAATATTTAACCCCAAACAGGGCATTTCCACTGCTTACGTCGAACATTGGTCATATTCCCCTCTACAAGAAGATATAATTAATAATACTCCTACCAAATTAATTCCATTTTTCACTCCATGTTCTGGGTGTTCCAAACATACCTATTACTATCGTGATATACGCCCCAAATGTGTTATTCCTATTCCAATTTTTTATTTAAATAGAATATCAATCCGTGATAAATCATACCACCCATTAAATAATATTATCATTCCCCATAAAAAATACATCATTATCAAAGATCCTTTCAGCTCGTTACGCGTCCTCAGTTACAATTTGTACCGAAACCTTTCTTCCAACCATACCCATATTCCAATAACTGACACACCCTCATCACCTTTTCCCACTTCTAACACTTCAACTTTACCTAATAATTCTCCTATTTTAACCCCTTTATCGGACCCCGTCATTCTTAATACCTTTCTAGGATGCAAAGAGACGCTCCTCAGACTCCAAGATATAAGGTTATCTAATACGACTTGTACAGATTTCAATTTTTATACAGATGGTTCCGTTAAAAACCTTACCAAAACCAACTGTCGCATAGGCTTTGGATGGATAGAAACCAATGCCCATGCCCACACGACACATTTTCTTGGCCGTACTACTCACCTACCGTCCTCACTGAAAGCCGAAACTATGGCTTTAGTTACTGCACTTATATGCCTTCCAGCCCACTCAAAGTGTACTATAAACACGGACTCTGCTAATTTAATCTCCACTTACTACAGAATAATATTATCACCTATCTCTCATAGACAACTTCTGAAATTTAATAATTACACATTATGGATGATTATAAAGAATTATATTACAACATATGATATTTCTGTAACCTTCATCAAAATCAAAGCCCACTCTAACGACATATCCAACGACATGGCTGATTGCCTTGCCAAACAAGGCTGCGAACTTCCTAACCCAATTATTATCAACCCAAGAGTTTTACACTCTACGACCGGTTCTCTTACATGGAACAACTTAGGCATTGTTGATAAATCTATACGCAAATGGGGGAAAACCCTAAGCGTCTCCAAAAATTTTAATAATTTTCTAAATAACAAAAATTCCTCCTCTGTTATAAAACTTTCTAAAGTTCACCCAATAGACTTCCAAAGTTCACAAAATTGGTTCGCACACCTCCCCGATCAGTTAAAATTCACTACCAAGCACAACAATTATCAAGGAAAGAAAATCAAAGCAGCCAATTTTCACCTTCCTACTGGTGACAGATTACAAACTTTTTATCCATCTCTGTATCCAACTACCCCAATCCAATGTCCTCTATGCAATTTAGCACTAGATAATAACGAACACATCGGAAATTGCGACTCTTATAGGACCCAACTTTTGGTTCTGATCGACCGTTACAAAAATTTTTTACTATCCACTATCAAAAACCTTTCTCTTCCAACAGCAATTACCTCTAATTTACATCACATTATCTCCACTTCGGCCTTTTTTACCCCATTTACCTCCTCCTTATTGGACGATGATCATCCATTATTTTTAATAATACACAATTTTATCCCAACCTGTTTATCCAATATTTTCAAGAATATTTATGGTTACCGCCAAAATGTTTTCACACCTCCTTTAATTGATTTTGTCGTCAAATTGACAACAGATCTCTACAAACTCATTTGGACACCAAGACTTAAAGTCTTTAAATCTTTCGAATCCTCTTTAGATATATCCAAATTGGCTAAAAAGAACTACCGACATTTACATCATTCTCATCCTCATAACCGTTTACCTACGGATATATTCCCTCTGACTAAATCGTATCTGGTTAATCCCAACGCTTGGCTTGTTTGGGCTTCGTCTAATTTTTTGCACGTGGGCACGTGGACATTACATAGAGATAATATTTCTTTCTGGACTACCATGAATCTCCAATATATAGATCAATTTTCTATTTTATCTTCCTCTTTTAATGCTCCTTTTGAATCTTTTTATTTCCCCTTCCCCCGTACAGTAGCTTAGGCTAATATCTTTTCAAGATTAGCAGCTGTCAGGATTTTACTAGATATAGATATAGAGTAGCGATTATATATAGATAGTTTATATTTTTATTCTCCGTCTTGTTAATCTTTTCCTGTATCTTTGCTATACACCTTAAAAAATTAATTCGTTCATTATAAATATTTTAACCTTTTTTTGTATGAATAATAATCTAATCGAGTAATAATAATTGTAAGACATAACCGGATATACAGATTGTATGAATAAGATTTTTGGGTATAAGAAGCCATAAGGCGAGATACCACTCACGCATAGCATAATTTTGCCCCGCAAATATGTAAGGAACTTCTAAGATTCTTACAGTTTCACAAGTATATCTTAGCTTTGTGTTGTTATATTCATTGTGAAAAAAAATAAGTTGTGTTAAATAATAAAAGTTTAGGTTTATTTTTGTAGTTTTTAGGAAAGAGTATGAAGTGAAGAATTTATTATGAAAGATTTTTTATGAGAAAATCTTGATTAAGTCAAATAATAATTTCTCAGGTAATACCGAATCTAATAAACTTAAATTTTATGACGCGCAGTAGCATCCACAGTTTTCCACGGAGCGAGCTTTTTTTTCATGATATAAGTTTTACAATTGAAAAATATTAGCATTCTTCTAAGTAAATATATAAAAATTATTATTTTTATTGTTTATTTAGTAATGCAATAAATTTATTAATGAAAATTTTTACAATTCAATAAATTAAAAAAAATTCTCTTGTTCAACATCATTATTTAGAAAAGAAACTTAATAATTGTAAAAAAAATATATTTAAGTAAATAACCAGGAGTATATCCACCATTATAACCTCGAGAATCACGATAAACATCATGAGGTTCTAATATATCCGCACAAATAAAATCACNGANTACGTTAGGATGAGATACTGGTGTTTGTATTGATATATATGGTGGTTCATGAGGATATTCACTAGGTATTTTAACTTTAAAATGTAATCTTAAATTACAAAATGGTCCTTGATGGAAAGTTAATATCTAACACATTGAAATGATGTCATTTTCATGTAATTTCACTTTAATTCCTTTAAGTGGTTCATTATATAATTCAATTATTTCACGTCTTAAACGTGGTAAACATGCTGAAGTTATAAGAGCATTGTTATTAAAGTTAACAACAATAGTCGGTGAGAAAAAAAACATTTTCATCTCTTATATAGACAAGGGGATTTACAACAACATGTGACCTTGTGATCACTCAAACAAAGTGACAAAGTATTGGTTATTTATTTATGCTACGCATGCAATGACGACAATTATAGATATCGGGATCACAAATTACGCCAATATGTCAGTCAGATATACTGATAAATTATATATACGTCGATGTTTGAATAGTTAAATTTTACTGATTTACTGTACATAACATATTCGCACTTAAAAAAATTTTTTTCTTAACAAAAGAATATAGTGTAAATAGAGTTTTTTTTCAATTCAGTCTCAGAAAAACTAATATAGCGTAGTGTTGATAGCGAAAATTTTTATGAAAAAAAAACTTAGTATGGAAAATTTAAATAGATATTGTTATTTATACATTATGTGTTGAATTATAGTAATTAAATAAAAATGTATCGTGCGTTAATATAGAAAATGGTGAGACGTTTGAAGTACTACAAAAAAACATTCATGCAATTAATTTGATTTGTGTGGAATTGCAGATCTCTATATCTGGTTATTGCGAAATTGTTTAACCTTTTTTTGGAAGTATCCAAAACTTTATTTTTATGAACTCGTTTTTATTATGAAAAAAATTGGGAAGAATTATATGGTTTATGTTCTCGTT
>QKYT01000026.1:0-62546 GCA_003550305.1 Glomus cerebriforme
AATTTTTGCAACTGATTTACAATGTAAGATATTTAAAAGGAAACAATTCACNGGAAAAGAAAATATTTTATTATAAGTAATACAAAAATTTTTAAATATTTNCTNACNAACAACNCCGCTAAANGAATGGAAAAAGAATTTCCCATGATTTTTATGCGATATTTCAAAAAAAAAAAATTCAAATTCAAGTAAAGTTATATAATAATAGTTGGATTTAAAAAGTTTTGATGAGTCATCTAAAAGTGCCATAATAATCATTATATGCTTCATTTTTTGTCTGATATTTCTGCAATATATAGTTTCAGTATATATTTAAAATGGAAAATTAAACCTTGTAGAACTAATTATCTATTTTTGAATTTCTGGTGATACAAGAATTTTTTTAATACTTCGATAAACACCCTTTCTAACTGCATTAATTATTTGATTAACAATTATTGGATCAGTTATATCAGGTTTTTCTAAAGAATCATGAGGTATAATGGTAAAATTTAAATCAATAAAATCAATAAATATTAATTTTTTTATATATACATTAATTTCTTAATGAGTTTGAGAAACAGTAGCATATTCTTAAGGTAATTTTAATTCCATAGTTGCAAGATGATGATATGCATCACGTGGTATATTTTTTACATTTTGTACATAAACCATTGATTGTAATTTTTATTTTTTTTAACATTATCTTCTTCTTTAAATAAGAAGTCCAAAGAGATAAACTCCAAAAACAGCTGTTCTTTTATTTGGTGTTATTATCTAATAAAATAATATATGTAGTAAAATATATTTTTTATAATTTCTTTTTAAAATAATATAAATACAACTTACTTTATGTAATTCAACAGAAGCATTAAATGGAGATTGAGCTGAAACAACTTAGTATTATAAACTATCTTCAAAACAAATTATATAATATGAATTTTCTTTTATATAATATATAGAATATTGAATTGTGTGATAATTACTAACCTGACCCAAGTAGTTTTAATAATATAATTATCAGATACAGAGAAATAATTAGATACTTTAGTATATTTCAATTGTGTAATTGGTAAGTAAACGTCTTCTTGAATAACAGTATAAATAAATTTTTGGTTACCATAATATATTATTTCAGATGAAACAGGATAGTTTTTCTTATTTATAAGGTTTTTGCTGCTTAAAATTGTATTTTTTATAATATTATGCTTTTTTATGCGTAACGCGTTAAATAAAAAAATTATATAACAAATTTGCACATAAATTTTTAAAAATTTAATCATCATTATAAAATATTACTATAATGTCAAATGATTAACTACTACTATGATTGGTCTACAAAATTTAAGATTATCTCAAAAATTTAGGATTAGGATATAGATGATTATTATTATATAATAAGATGATTTTTATATGAGAATAAGTATTAAAATTTTTTAAATATAAAATATAATTTTTTAAAATTTAAATAATACTAATAAATAAAATACATTATAAAAATATGGCATATAGTATAAATAAAAAAAAATAAAGCAATTGAAATGCTTTTACAATTATTAAAAAAAGAAATCAGAATTATAATAATTTTTAATAAATATATTACATAAAAATCTGAATTTAGTAATTTTTATTATTTATACTATTAATATAAGAATAAAATTAAAATCATATTTTATTATAAATATTTCTAATATAATAAATAATAATATAATAATAAATTTTGGTTCTGGGGATTGGTATTAGCATCCGGTTCCTATAATCTTATTAATGTTTCATGCTAGTTTGAAGACCCATAATGTTGAGAGGAGATTCAGATGAACTGGATTAAGGTATTTCATTTTGACAGGAAGATTTGGGAGGACTGGTGATGAGCTATCTTGGATGTCTGATACTAGAATATGGAGGAAAATTCAGAGTATTTCTTATCTAAAGAGGTTTGGCAACGTGACCTCACTCTGAAGACCTATATAGCATAAGTGTAACAAGTTGGGCATTTCTACTTTTATAGTGTAAGAGCTTATCTCTGCATAGCTAATTTTATTAACATTTGTATGGTGACGTAAAAACTCGCTTAATTTTGATTAATAAAGCAATTGCTTAGTCAGCTTTCTTAAAAAAAAAAAAAATATAATAATAAATTTTAATAAAAAAAATATGTTGTTTAGATATTAACCAACCTAATCTTTATATTGCTTTAAGAAAGTTTGGCCAGCATGATGCATATTAGCTGTCAGATACCTATACAATATATATACAAAAAAATTATGGAAATAATAACATTACTTACCTAGGGTAAAGAATAAATTTATCCATAAAATTATATTATTTTCTTTTTAATCTAAAATGGTTTTTAGATGAATTTGTTTTATGAAACTAAAGAAACTTGATTTATAAATAAATAAAAAAATTATTTGCAAAAAAATTCACAATATATATAATTTATCAATTAAAATAATAAATTATGTTATTCTACAATCTGAACAAATAAAATGTTTTCCAAATCACAAATTATAATAATAAGATACAAACCTAACTAAAACTTGAAACCTGGTATTAAATGAATTAAATATAGGTTAGATTATTAATTTTATAATTATAATTCTCAACAAAATATCAAGTAATAACATGTTAATAAAAAAAAAATATAGGAAAGTAGAATCTGTGAAAATATATAATAAAGACAATGAAGTCAAACTAATTCAAGAATGAATTATAAAGGGAAATAAACAGAAGAAATGAATAAATGAACAAGATTAGAGTGTAAAAATATTTATAAAACGTGGAGAGTAATTTAATTATTAAAATAACAACACTTTTTGACCTCCGGAGTTAAATAATAATACTATTATTGATACAACAGTTCCGGAAAATCAGGAATTAGAAACCTTTAATACCAAAGAAGTTCACATAGTCATTTTCATATCCACAGGTGGTGCTACCAATATGACATTATCATTAGTTAACTCTCTTTTAAATGTACTAAGATTCTGAGTAAATCGATCTCTATTTTTGGATATTAGGTTAATTTCAACATCTTGCATTAACGATGACAATGCCTTGAACGATATAAAAAAAAAAAGGAAAGAAAGTTGTATATAATAAATATAAATGAATTAGGGATAAATAATGATTTGTAAAATTAATATTTACCTTAGCGAGAATATCTCTTCTTTCAGGTAATTGGTATAAAACCAGATTACGAGTATACTGTTCCCAGTACTTTTTTTTTATATTGATGGATAAAAAACATATGATCAATTATTAAGTTCTAAAAAAATAAGATATTACGTGTAGTTATAAATCTTACGTCTGGGTTCAGCAATATTAGACAAAGTAGTGGACGTGAGAGTGACCATTGGTTTTGACGTTCTTCGAAGAGCACTGCACTAAAGTTGGCTGTAAATAAATAAGGTAATACATTTGGGTATTGGGTTAAATAAGAGAGAAGCCAATGTTGTTTTGGCTTTTGTTTAGCGGTTTGTTGAATAACAAAAGTACAAATATGGTCAATCGCACTGCAAGCAGCAGAACATTGGGAACCATGTAAAAAACTAATTAAGGATGATAATAATAATAATATTTTCAATTATTATGACCTGAAAAGGATATCAAATTGTTGAATGCCCTCTGCAAGAGCTCGCATAATATAAAGAAATGCATTTGAGTTCATGTTAGACAATGCCATCATATGTTCATTAGTGAATGTATCTAACCAATCGTAGAATGTTTTAGAAAGCTTTGGGTACATCTGATATGTAAATCAATCCAAAGAAATTAATGAGCTATCTTAAAAATAACTAATATAAACTTTATTTCTTACAAGAATATCATCGAATGGGACACAAAGCATCATTTCAAACGAAGTATTGAGAGCTATTTCGAGGGCTTTATCACCATAGAGTTCGAAAACTCCAAAATTGACGTATCTTCCTGCAAAAGATTTCGTCAAGATACTAAAACAAATCGATATTCCTTTATATCTAGATAAAGAAAAAAAAAATAGGATAAAATTTTAAATTCACAAACTATTATTTTACATAAATAACATATTTCTTACTTTTCAGCATATTTATCTTGACTATTGAAAGGACGCCCGATAATTTGCCGTCCTAAAAAAATTTTATTGACATGAAATTTGTGTAAAACCCAGACCAACAAGTAAAAATGATATAACAAACGGTTACCATAAGTCGAGATTACTTTACTATTGTTTTTTGAAATAAAAAAAAATTTAATGAGAATAAATGCATAGACAACACGCAATTGGTTAATATAATAACATGTACCTAGTTTCTCGGAATAAAAGAATACCATTTGGTGAGGAAATATCGAAATTCAATCTCTGTGATCTATTATTTACAAATTCTAAAAAAAACTTTAAAATCGTAATTGCTAATGGATCACTATCCCATGCTTCTAATGCATGATATAAAATTGGAATATATTGAGGGTAAAACCATTCAAAAAACACCAAAAAATTCTTCCTGCTCTGAATTGCAGAAAGAAACCCTCTCAGATCACGAAAAACACCGGAAATGGTTGCCTAAAAAAAAAAAATTTTTTTTTTTTAAAATAAATTGTTATTAGTAATTTAATTATAAATAATTACATACTTTAACAGCAGGTTGTCTATAAGCATCTAACGAATTCAAAGCACTAAGCTCGGTCAATGTAATATCCCAAGGTTTAACAAAATTCTCAAAATCTCTTTCAACATTATCCTCTGCAAACAAAATTCTTGAAAGGGCTGAATAATAGATCATACGTGATCGTAAATTACTTGTAGTATCAAGAAAAGGAAAATTCTTGATGGTATGATTTCGCAAAATATACTGCACAATATCAAGTTTTCGAAGCAGCCTGACAGAACTATATCTAAATATTAGAGGTAATTTGTTTACGTTAAATTACTCATAAATCAATTTTTTTTCAAATCTTGATAAAGTCCTACCCTCCAGCTAAATCATTGAACAATGTCACACTACGTTGAATTATTTTTGAACTATGGCTCCATCCCTCAAGGTTCTTTGCTCTAATGACAACAGATTATATAATAAAAATAAAATAAATATATTACGATATAAATAATTTTTTTATAACTAAAAAATGATAGGAAACTTACATCCTTTGAATAATAGCATTTAATAACTATCGATAAAGATTAAAAACAAATAACATACAAATGTTATATAAATTTAATATAAAAAGCAGTAAGATAAATAGATATTATAACAAACCATAGATTGATCATTATATCCAATATCAGATAATTTGCTATAAACTTTTGAAACTCTTTGTGCGCTTTCACCAATATAACTTTTGCGGAACTGCTGGAAAAAGTAAATTAAAGCTAATTCAAATTTTTCATAACCGCTACCACTGGTACGCTATTATAAAAATACAAAAAGCAAATGGAATTTTTAACTATTCATAGATATCAAATGGACTACACAAATTTATAAATAAATACCGGTGCATTCCATTGCTCGTTCATATCCATTAGTTGTAGAATCTGACATGTAAGCTCACCATCTATCAAATCTTGATCATCAGTGCTAATATAATTCTTTCAACAAATTGTCAATAAAATCATTAACAATATGTTTATGTAAAATACAAAAAAAAAATCAATTTTTTTTTACCTGCCGACCTCCAACCATCCCTCCAATCATGTACATAAGCCAAGCAAATTTCGCTATTAAATTATAAAGGAAATATTATTAAGATAAATTACGTTTGTTACTCCTTAAAATAATTGTAAAATTAGTTACTTTCAATTGTATCAAAAAATTGGGTATAAGAGCTATTAACAATTCCAGCGTTCATTTGTGTATACAATTCCTACACAAAAAACAGAAAGACTATTAATGTTCAAATGTAATATAATATTACTATATAATAAACAAAGATATTAATAAATTCATACTTTATATTGATTAAAGATTGGTTGAAATAAATTATTAATGCTTTTCTGAGATTCATCATATTTATAACGCGCAATATTTGCAAACATTTCGAGATCATCCATAAGAGCATCTTCATTCTCCAAAGGATCTTTAAAATAAAGAAATTAATAACATATTGAAATTACAAGCTATATATCAATACGCACCATCGATAGAACCATTTAATATTTGTTCCACTGACTGGATTTTAGAACTAATATATGCTCCAGTTAGCTAAAATTCAATATATATTAATATAACAGCTCAAATAATTAATTAGCATGTCATACAATAAAAATAATTACTTTGCTTGAAATCATATCTAATTTATTTGTGGAACCCGGACGCGAACTTCCAGCAGATGAATACATTTTGGACCAAAATGTAAGCAAATACTGAATACTATTTGGTACAAACTAAGGAAAATAAAACAATAAATTTTAATTTCAAAAATAGAATACAATTAATTTAACAATATTAAATTACCTGCCAACTATTAAATCCTTTTATAGTGAAATCGGCAACCAAATCAATCCAATCACTATATCCAGATTTCTCAGTTATCTCACTCCATTGATATGTCGATCTAAATCTTGAAAGGAGACGACAAAATTCATGATAGTTGTCCAAGTCGGATAAGCCTATCGAGCCTATTATTATTTCACTAATTCCTTGCATCAACGCATGAAGGAATTTAGAACGTTCTTCCTCATTAAAGAGTGATCGACGAATTGAAGAAATTTGAACAAGCACTTCCATAACCTTGAACAAAAATATATGGTGATATTATTTTAGTGAGATTATCGTTACATATTTATTTTGGGTAATCAAACATACTTGACTCGAATGTGGCGGTTGAAATCGTTTATAAGCCTCGAACATTGTTTGAAGGAATGTTTGGTCTTCGATTGTTGAACGCCAAGATGACGTTACCTAAATAATTCCATTGTTAAATAGAAATGCAATTATTCAATAATATCATTTAAATTCATAATTAACTTACTTGAATACTTCCAACATCTTCACCAGATTCATCTGGAGTTGTACCAATGAAATCAAATGCCAAACAATTGCGAAGCAATATCAAACAATATTCTTTCACTTTACGTTCTTGATTGTCTTCAAATAAAAATAAAAAAATATTTTTTTGATCATAACTAATTTAATTCTATGAAAAAAAACAATTTATATAAAATAAAAAATAAAATACCATTCGTGAACACCATTTCCCCATTCAATATTTGACGTAAAACTACCAACCCCAATCGGAAAATGTCTAATAATTCAGAATCCCTAAATCCAATAGCTTTTTTATTTAAAAATAAATAGATAAATAATAATAATAATATAGTGTAAAATAATAAGTAGAAAGTGACAAATATAACAAATAAAAAATTTTATGAAATAAACCTGTCTTTCTTTGTCTTGCCATATTTCGTGGAGATTGCTGATTCATCTCAGCAACGACAGTAGATAATACTTGCAAACCTATAACTCTATGGTCTACAGTAGACTACATATATAATTCACATAAATAATTATGGTAATTTATTCCTAACAATTTTAATACTTGAAAGGCAGATTAGCATCGACGACAATAAACAAATTACCTGTATGAATTTGGATAGTTCATTAGTTATATTTTTGAATTCATTGTCTTCGAACCATCCAACTTTTGTTATAGTTGCAAATAGTTGTGCAAGCGAAGACAATACAAATGGCTGATAATCAGGATGTACAGCCAAATAATTGAATATGAAACTTCCTTTTAATTGTTTAAAATTTATTATTATTATCGTAATTAATGGTAAAAAAAAAAAAAAAAATAAATAAATAAATGAATGAATGAATGAATAAAATAAATAATAACAGAAATGAGTTGAACAAATAATTTTGTGAAAAACACGCTTTTTATTTGCTTGTAAAACAAATTATATGAAAACTCCCAAAGGGATAAAACAAAAGAATTTTTTATTGAGCAAACCCATACTCAGTTCTAATTTTTGTTTCGTTGTGAACATAGAATAATGATCCAAGACCAGACTCTTTAGCCTTGCCGATGCAAACACTTGCGCATACGGCGAGGTTGAATTTTCCAAAAGCCATTGACAATACATGGAGGATTCAGTTGGGGATTGAATTTTTACACCCAAAGGATTGTTTGGTAAACCATTTGACCCGTTGGTACGCGGAGATAAAGTCTCGGAGAAGGTTGGAAAGGCGTTATCTAATAACTTTTCGGCCTTTGCGCGTTGTTCTTGAGACTTTGGGGAATATAATTCTGTCCACAGACCATACAAAGAAATGGAACCAAATTTTGAGCAACACGCGTTTTGCTAGTGAGCAAAAAAGGGGAGGTTTCTTTAACCTTGACAAAGGGATTCCAGATATAAGAGATTTTGATTTTGATTTCGCGTTTCATTCATCGTTCTAAGACAAAATAAGATCTTGCAATTTAGAAATTGCAAACAGCAAAGCACAAAGTTTCTTTACAAGAGGTTTTAAATAACTAAAAAAAAAATGCAAACTTTATAGGTCAACCTTGTGAAAATCAGATGTTTATCTGATAAAATTCTCGCAGATGTTACATCAACGACCAAATTTATTAGGAAATTTTTGGCGCTGACGCAGTTACTTATTATCAGTGCTACATTTGATATTAGACTAGAAAAATAAGAATTTTAATTTATTTTCTCAACTATTTATATTACACAATGGCCGACGACGAGAATTCCAACGATACAGAAGTTCTTGATGAAGAACCACGTAGCATTTTGTTGGGACTCATCTCACAATTACGCAAAGGGATGGATTTACATCGAGTTACCCTACCAACATTTGTCTTAGAGCCTCGGAGTATGTTGGAAAGGATCACCGATTTTATGAGCCATCCCGAATTAATTTTAAAGTATGTGTTTTGCAAAATACTTTTAATTAGTAGTTCCGTGTACAAACTCTTTAGTTTCTTCTTTATCGAATAGGTCATGTTCTTTGAAACTTTAGATACGGGTCACCTTGTGACATTTCAAGATCTCATAGCTGTGCGTATCTAATTTTTTTTTTTGATTAATAAAATTTTCTCTTTAGTGTTCCGAGAGAAGAAGATCCTGTTAAACGATTTGTGAATGTAGTAAGATATTACCTATCTGGATGGCATATAAAACCAAAGGTATTGTTTAAGGCTTAGGAAGCAGAGGATTTTTGAGATAAAATTAATAATAAAAAATTTCCATTTTAGGGTGTAAAAAAACCTTATAATCCCGTATTAGGCGAACGCTTTCGCGCACGATGGCAATTTGCTGACAATACTGAAGCATTATTTGTATCTGAACAAGTTTCTCATCATCCACCAATTTCAGCTTATTATTATGTAAGCCCTGAAAATAATATAATCATTGTTGGAGACATACGACCAAAATCCAAATTCCTAGGGAATAGTGCAGCAACTTTGATGCAAGGTGAATCTAAAATTTTCTTCACTAATCGTCCTGGAGAAGTTTATCGGATTTCAATGCCAAACGTTTATGCGCGAGGTATTCTTTTTGGGAGGATGGTATTAGAATTAGGTGATAATTCTACGGTTAAATGTGAAAAGAATGATTTGATTTGTGAATTAGAATTTCGAACCAAGGTAATTTTTCTCTCTTTTTTTTTAATAAATTAATACAGTCGTTTAATAACATTTCGGTTATTATTTAATTTTTATAAGGGGTTCTTTACTGGTGCGTATAATTCGATCTACGGAAAAATAAAGCGTGAGTCTACTGGAGAATCACTTTATGAAATTACCGGAAAATGGTCAGACATTATGTACATTAAGGATCTTCGGGTAAATATATTATTTGTGATTTGTGATGTTTTATACAATACAGATATTAAATATAATTCACTTAAAAATTGTCAGACTGGACATAAGGAGGTTTTATTTAATGTTCACGAATCTAAGATATATCCAAAGATCGTGGCTCCGGAGGAAGAACAGGAAGAAAATGAATCCCGGCGGTAAAGCTTTCTACATTATAATATATTATGATATTTATATACTACAAGATTAAAATGTGTGAAAATTTATTTACAGGTTATGGTCAAAAGTAACCAGTGCTCTAATAGGGAGAAATCTGGATCTTGCCACGGAAGAAAAAACGTTTATCGAAGATAATCAACGTAACGAAGCCAAACTTCGAGAAGCTGAAGGAATTGATTGGAGGCCCAGATATTTTTTATGTGAAAATGAAGAATTTAACTTCAAACTAGCACAGTAAGGAATTTATTCGTGTTATTTTTTTTTATTATTATAATTTCCTTTTGGTAACATTTTATCTTAATTGGTTAGTATTTCAAAAGACCCACAGATTGCAAAAAATCAAATCGAATCTTTTATTTTCTCTTCTAATTCACCACCTGGTTTCCATTCACCAAATGGTCCTCATCATCATCATGACGATTAGTCATATATTAAATTTAGATATAAAGAGATGTTGGAGAACTTTTGAAGACGTAATAATTCTTGATAATAGACTATGCTGTTCTCCATTGGAAAGGAGCAGCGTACAAATTAGGATGTTTTTAGAATTTGATAGAATGTTTGGTGTCGTCTTTTATTATTATTTTCACGAATAAGATATTATGAAAGCACAGATAGTTTATCATATTTATCAGGTAAGTTTGGTAATTAATTTTATTAATATGTGTAATATCCGTCATTTACTTAATTTCTTAAGTTTAAATGTAATCGTTGGATTGATATGTACGAAAAGCAAATGTAATTTTACTTTTATTTGATGATTTATTAATAAATAATAATTAGCACATGATTGATTCATAACGTGATTTTGTAATATTTGTAAAGTATCAGATTATTGTTAATTAAATTTATCGTCTAGAGCAACTTTGAAATGATATTAGGTAGCTTTCATAATTCCAACACAACGCTCTCGAAATTGCGTCAATCTAGATGTTTTTGTATTTTCTATTGCAATGTGAAAACTAAAGTAGTCCCTAGTGTTAATTTATTTTTTAAAAAACCGGTACAAGCTACGTCACAGACATTTTGTCGCGTAAAAACACGTTATTCTTTAATCATTCGGTCAAAAAAGACTTTTACTTTGTCCGTAAATAACTTGCCTAATATTTCAAACAAGCCGCAAAATTATACTTTGTATAAAGGACCAGAATGGGATAGTACAGTTGGTAAAGCAGTAAGGCTTGCACAATTAAAATATCCAGAATGCGTTATTTTAACGCGCGTTGGTTCCTTTTGGGAGGTAACTTTTTAAATATAATATGATTCCTTATTTTTTTTTTCATTTTCATAATTTTATTTTGAATCGTTATGCTTTACATTTATAAGTTATATTTCGAGCAAGCAACTCAAGTTGCTCCACTCTTAGATATCAAATTGACAAAAAAAAAATTCGGACAAGAATATATGCCCTTTGCTGGTTTTCCTCTCCAACATCTTGACAGATATCTTACAACATTAGTCAATGATCATGGTCTTGCAGTAGCTATTTGTGAAGAGTTTCTTAACGACAATAATGATGAAAAAATCAAATTCAAGCGTCGTGTTACGCGTGTAATTACTCCCGGAACACTCATTGATGAAAGTTTTTTACAGCAAGATCAAAATAATTTTTTACTTGCACTTTCATTGGATGAAAAAACAAATTATGTTGGGTTAGCATGGACTGATATAACAACTGGACAATTTTTTATGGCAATGAGTGGGTTAGAATCACTTTTTAATAACTTGGCACGTATTCGACCTAGTGAAATTGTTTTAAATGAACAATTTAAAGTTCAGAAAAATCATCCTATATGGCTACAATTGAATCGGGAAAAATATGCTTTTGCATATGAATCGGCTGAATCTTTTGATGCTATCATACCTCAGCCATTGCAATCTAATTTGCAATACAAAGATGGAAACGAAGAGGTCTTTTCTGGAGTTGAATTGCAAGCTAGTGCAGCTTTACATAACTATATTAGCAAAAATCTTATTGAAAGATTTCCTAAAATTCAACTTCCAATAAGAATCAATCCAGACGATACAATGATTATTGATGAAACAGCCTTGCGATCCCTAGAGATTATGACATCAATTCGCAATAATTCTAAAACAGGAAGTTTAATTCATGCTATTGGAAGAACAAAAACAAAATCCGGCACGAGAGCTCTTGATCAATGGCTACGTAAGCATAGAATATTTACTTTCAACCATTCTAAATAACTACTTAATTTTACGAAAAATTAAATAATTTCTATCTACTAGGCTTCCCAACAACATCATTAAGTAAAATTAATAATCGTTTAGATATTGTTGAATACTTTTATCGTAATACGCATCTCACCGGTGACATTCGACAGATTCTGCAAGAAGTTGATGATGCACAAAGAACTTCACAAAAAATTTCTTTTGACTATTGTGGACCTGATGATTTTCTTAAACTTAAGCGAACATTTGAAGCTATGGGAATAATAAAAACGCGTCTGCGAAAAGAATTAAAAATTGCACCAAACCTTAGTTTAAAAGCACTTGTTGAGCGTTTACAACCTCAAGATGATCTAATACAAATAATAAGTGAGGCTGTAGACGAAGACGCGTTAGTAAGAGATAAAGAAATGACTATTAAGTCAGGATTAACCATGAATGATATTAATTTGGAAATTGAAAGTATGGATAGCGTTACTGAGTTTTCAAACAATGAGAATAAAAGTGTAGAGTTAGACAATGAAGAAAAGAAGATTTCAACCAAAAATTCTATTAAAAAAAAAAGGAAAAATAGAAAAAAAGATGGTGATAAAAAATTTGTTGATATAAATTCCGAGGTGCAAGATCTAATCAGAGCAGATAATTGGATTATTAAGAAAAGGTTCTTAGATTTATTACTTATATAGAGGATATGAATTATGAATAATTTATACCGATATTATCAAAATTTTAGTTTTTCAGATGAAATAATGAGTTTACATAATCAACTTGAAACTCAATACTTTGATATGATAGAACTCCAAAAACGATGGCGAACTGAATTAAGTAAAATCAATTAATAAATAATACTATCACTTTTTTATATATTAAATATGTTTTCTATGTTATTGTAACTTCAAAAATCGTTTCAAACATTATTAAATATTATGCACTTTTTTTTAGAATCACCATCATTAGAACTTCGATCACATCCAAGTTTTGGATTTATCGTAGCCGTTAAACGCAAAAATGATTGTAATCTAGAACAAGTTCTAAATGCAACTCGTATTCAGCACTTTAAATCTAAGAAATGGTTTATTGTTCAGGTAGATTATGGGATGTTTATATTTCTGTGAATTTATTTTATATAAGTAATATTAATAATGGAAGTTGTTTTACCAGGCATGGACACATCTTGGAGGTAAAATTGAAGAAATAAAATCAAAGATACGTGAAACAGAACTAAGTTCGTTTCAAATTATCAGAAATAAGGTAGAAATATATATATATATATATTTTTCAAATTCTTATATAAGTCTGCATCCTTTTAATATACTTCTTTTTTAGATTTCTGATAATTGGGATTTAACAATTCGCAATACAAATGTAATTGACGAAATAGATATTGCGTCATCTTTGGCAGTCTTAGCCAGAGAACAAAATTTTGTTCGACCTATTATGAATCATAGGTGCATAAATTTATTTCACATTTTTAATTATATTATTAAAACAATGTTATATTTATAATTTAATCCCTTAGTAATATTCATAAAATTGTTGGCGGCCGCCATCCCATTGTGGAATCTGGACTTCAGACAAAAGAACGTCAATTTGTGAAAAACGATTGTGATGTTGGAGATAAAGAACGAGTTTTGTTATTAACAGGGTAATCTTTTCGAATTTATTTATTTGATTCTAAAATTATTTGATTCTAAATTATTTGATTAACTACGCAAAGCCCAAATATGGGAGGGAAGAGTACATTTTTGAGGCAAAACGCGATTATTTCTATTTTGGCACAAATTGGTTCATTTGTTCCAGCTGATTATGCAGAAATTGGCATTGTCGATCAAGTATTTAGTAGAGTATGTTCACTGAATATATGTTATTCTATAATTTTTAAGATTATTAATTTAATTTTATTAGGTCGGTGCTTCTGATAATTTGTATCGAGATCAATCAACATTCATGATTGAAATGATTGAAACCGCGAATATTCTTAAAAATGCTACGCCAAGATCGTTTGTACGTATTTAGCTAAAATATAATTTCTTTATATAATGTATTAATGTATTATCAAAAATTGCGAATCAAGGTAATTATGGATGAAATTGGTCGAGGAACGACAACTTTGGACGGAATTGCTATATCTTACGCAACATTGTATCAACTACATTATGTAAAGAAATGCCGTACTCTGTTTGCGACACATTTTCACGAATTAGCGAATATGACAAAACATTTTGAGTATGTTGCTTGTTATTGTACTGATAGTCAGGAAAATGAGGTAATTATAATAGAAGTATATTCTACTAATAAATGAGAATTCTTATGTCTTATTATACTGATAAATTAGGATGGAAGTTTTTATTATCTTCACAAAGTAAAGAAAGGAGTAAATCGAAATTCAGCAGCAATTAGAGCCGCACAATTAGCAGGTGTGTAAGATTTTGAACAATTATTTATAAAAATCAAAAACTTCTAATTTAACAACCTATTCATTTAGGAATTCCAAACCCTGTATTGGAAATTGCAAGAAATACTTTACAATTTTTACAGGTTCATAACAAAGTTGTAGATTTAGATGTTAATAATGTTCAGGATTTCAAAAATTTAACTTAACATCCGAAATAAAAAAACCTTATTTAGCTTGCAAAAAGTGAAGATCCAATTTAAAAATTTGATTTGGTTGTACAACAGTCCTACACGATATCCTTTTATTTGGTTAAAACAAAAATTTTTTCTCGATTAATGCCATTTTCAGGTAGATCAGCGATTACTGAATTGTGGTGTGATTTAGTTATTTAGTAAATCCCATTAAATATTTACCCATTTTATTAACGGAAAGTTCCCGTCATACCATTTATTTTTTTTCCGTCGTCGGCAAAAAAGTTGCACGGAAAAAAGAATTTCTACAGGAAACTTCCTGTGGAATTTTTCCATATAAAAAAATGTAGATTTCTTTTTTGATTGGATAATTATATCGATTACAAAATATCGACATAATTTTTAGATTCTTATTTAAACCATTTGTATTGGACTAAAAAAACCAAAAAAATAATTTTTTAATTCCAAATCAAAAAGAACTTTATTTAACCATGGGCAAATCTAATAGTAAACTCAGCGAAGACCAATTAAGAGAGTTGCAGCGCTGCACCTATTGTACGTATTTCTTTTTGTAAAAGACCAATAAATCCTTAATTTCATCGTGTTAGGTAACTGACTTCCTTTTCCTTATATACAAAAACCATATTAACGTAAAAAGTTAACAAGAACGAGCTTCAACAATGGTAAGTTTGTATCTGCTTAACGAGAAAAAAGTTCCCTTATATAAACTTTCCTTTTAATAATAGGTATAAAGGTTTTTTAAAAGATTGTCCTACGGGCGAACTTGATAAAACAGAATTTCAAAAAATATATAAACAATTTTTTCCCTTCGGGGATCCTTCAAGATTCGCTGAATACGTGTTCGATGTATTTGATGAAGATAAAAATGGTAAGATTGATTTTAAAGAATTTATATGTGCATTGTCAGTTACTTCTCGAGGAAAGCTGGATGAGAAGCTAATATGTAAGTTTATTTATGTTAAAATTCTCGTTTGTATAAATTTTAAATCGAAATTTAATTAATAATATATCTATTGTCTTAACATAGGGGCCTTCCAACTTTACGACATCGATAACGATGGATACATAACGCATGAAGAGATGTTACGGATTGTAGATGCTATATACAAGATGGTTGGTAGTATGGTAAAATTACCAGCTGATGAAGACACACCTGAAAAACGTGTTAATAAAATATTCACTTTAATGGATAAGGTAGGAAATTAAATTTATTTTTTTTTTTTTTGTATGATATTGACAAAAATCTTTTATCTCATTAGAATCATGATGGCAAACTTAGCATGGAGGAATTCAAAGAAGGGTCTAAACAAGATCCTACAATTGTTCAAGCTTTAAGTTTGTATGACGGTCTTGTATAAATTTCATCAATATTATTTATTTCTAATAGATTTTTTTAATTGGTACAAAAACTTCCATACCTGCTTCGAGTTAATATGAATGAATGTTTAACTAAAACTTTTGGTTATAATAATAGTTTTCTATTGTACAGTATTTTTATTTTGTGATTTATTATTAACATTATTTTTATATCTAGTTATTTATATATATATTCTTTTTCTTAGATAAAATATTGTAATTTTTATATTAAACATATTGATGTTTAGATCAGTCTGATCTTCTGTAAAGAAAATCTCGATTTAAATTCTAGGATTCTAAATAGCTAGTTATAGTTTTAATAAGGGAAATAATTGTCGATTAACAAATCTATATAGAATCTATAGTGCATATTAGTAAGACAGTAAGACAGAAAATGATTTACAATTTGCATCGTTCCCTTCGCTAAAGAACAAATTATACCAAATAGGATACACATATTATTACTAAAATGGTTAGTCCATAATCATCATGACTTCAAACGTAAAGTATTGTGACATAATCAATGTCACCTGCGCTGATCATAATCTCGATTATGTCTACGCCTCCCATGGCTTTTATATTTTTCTTTGTCATGATTCTTATCTCGGCTACGGCTTCTTGATGCTTTATATTCCGGTTCATTTCGGGCAGAATATTGACTATTGTGCCGATACCGTGAAGGAGACCTTGACCTTGACTTCGAATACCTTTTGAATTTCCTTTCTTGATAGTATTTGTTCTCTACTCGTTGAAATTCATTTGTATAAACGCGATGACGAGAAGAAAATGAATCAATTGATTTTTCACGATGAAACCGATTTGAGGATTCATTACGTTTATTATAAGTAAATCGCTCTTCATTAGGACTATTACGTGTATTGTTATTCAGTGTTCCAGTTATGTTTAGTTTACCCTGTCTATTGAAATGCGAATCTTTGGAATACTGGAATACAGACCGGTAATTTGGAGTTGCAGATGACGAAGAAATTGTTTCTCCTCTATTGGCGTTATGACGCCAACAATCATCGAATCGCTGAACAGGGAGGATTTCTGGCATGTATTGATTTACAGCTACATTTCTTTAAAAATAAAATATTAAATTATATATAAACGTTAATATTTTAATTTTCTTCTCAACTTTTTAACTTACAAAGGCCGTTTGAATGGTCGATCTCTTGCTCCGAAACGAAGTTGCCCTGATTCTTTTCGACCAGCAAAACCTCCTCCCATTCGTCTTGGAATCCAGCCTTCCATTATTCTGCTTCTTTCATAATCAACTAAAATTTGACGGCCATCAATTGTCATCTTGTATGCATACTATATGAAATTTTGTTAAATACAATAAATAAATATCAAAAGCAAGTCATAATATATCTTACTTTGTAAGCTTCTTGACAAGATCTTTCATGAATGAACTCAACAAATGCATAGCCACGAGAGTCACCAGTTACTGTCATAAACATGAATTAACAAATTTATTGAATTAAAGAAGAAAAGATCTTACTAGACTTACTTATATTGCGTACAAGACGTATCTTTTTGATGGTTCCAAATTTCTCGAAAACTTGTGTCAAAGTTTCTAGTAATGAATTACAAATTATTATTATTATTATTGGTTACAAAGTTTTAAGTTTACTTGCCTTCGGTAGTTTCTGGATTTAACCGTCCAACAAATATTGTATGAAATGGATCGCCGGTGACATCGACTTTGTCTGAAGGTGGCACATCTTTAAAAAAAATTCAGAATTTAGTTCATAAATTTTAAATTGTTAAAATAAAAAATTATTCATACAATTTGAATTCTGTGCACGTAAAATTCCGTGATCATGTGGTACGGTATCTGTACCATCGATGCTTCCCGCTAATTAAATATAAAAAATTATAGGTTAAAATTCAAAATATATAAACAATTCATTTTATACAATTACCTTGAAGAGGATCGTATTTCTTCGCATACCACATTTCTTGTATTAGAATTAAAATAAAATTAGATTGTCAAATAAATATATTTTTTTTGGTACACATTCAATACCTTGATGAGGGTCATATTTTTTCGCGTACCGCATTTCTTACAATTAAAGGAAAGAAAGCAACTGCACAGATCATCTATGGATTCTATGCAATAATCATTGGCTGATCAATTGTTAATTAAAATTATGAATGACATGTGTTTAAAACAAGGACAGTTCTAATTTCACGTGGCGTATTATAAATAAATTGGGTACCAGTATTAATATATATATATATAATCTTTGCACTGTAGAAGCTTATTACATTAATTTAATTTTTTTTTATTTTTGGAAAAAATGGAAAAACAATTCAGTATTTCAGTTGGTCCTGAAGGTGAAGGAATCCGTCGTTCTATCATTTCTCCTCATGAACTTTTGAGCATTCCTGATGAGAACGTTAAAACCCTTTACGACGTATTACAATATAGCGTCAAAACTCATGGTAGCAAAAATGCATTTGGCACTAGAAAACTTGAGGACATAGTTGAGGAAGAAAAAGAAATCACTAAGGTAGTAAATGGTTCAGAAACTAAAGAAAAAAAAAAGTGGAAATATTTCCAGCTTTCTGGTTATAGTTGGTTAAATTACGAAGAAGTTGCAGAAGAAGCTAGAATGATTGGTTCTGGACTGGTGAAATTGGGCCTCCAAAAAGATGCCAAAATAGCAATTTTCGCTTCAACTAGGTATATTTGAGTGATTCTTTTTAGTGCACTTATTATGTTTGATTATTTGTTTATAATTTTTTTTTTTTAATCCCTGATTTATTTCTTAGTGCTAATTGGATGCTCGTAACACAAGGTAAATATTTATAACATTTCATAAAGCACAAAAAAGTTTTCTTACTTTTATTTGATTTTTTTTAGGTTGTTTCACTCAGGGTATGACCATTGTTACTGCTTATGATACTCTTGGTAAGGAAGGTCTTCTTCATTCAATGAATGAAACAGAGATTCATGCCATGTATACCAATGCCGATTTGCTTCATATGGTAAATAATATCACTGGAAAATGTCCTACACTTGAGCATGTAATATACGATGGTGAAGCCAAAGGAAGTATTTTGGATGAATTGAAATCTACACATCCTAATCTTAAACTTTACACATTGGATGAATTCAAACAATTGGGTAAAAATAATCCAGTTGATCCAAATCCGCCATCACCAGATGACCTGTGTTGTATAATGTATACATCTGGAAGCACAGGAAACCCGAAAGGGGTTTTATTAACTCATTCAAATTTAGTAGCCGCAAGTAAGTATATATACGTTTTTAAATTTATGGTATTACGTAAATATGTCTAAACATTTTTCCCTTACAGTTGCTGGAATTAATGCAATGCTTCAACCTATTGTTCGACCTGATGATGTTCTCCTTGCTTATCTTCCTCTTGCACACGTTCTTGAATTTACCGTGGAACATGTATGTGTATTTTGGGGTATACCAATGGGTTATGGCACACCACGTACATTAACTGATGCGTCAGTACGTAATTGCCTTGGAGATATACGTGAGTTGAAGCCATCTCTAATGACAGGAGTACCAGCTGTATGGGAGTCTATTAGAAAAGGAGTTCTGACAAAGGTTCATGCTGGAAGCCCAACAGTACAAAGGGTGTTTAATGCCGCTTTCAAGGCAAAAGGCTGGTTAATGGATAAAGGCTTGCCAACTAAATTTTTGGATGCTGCAGTATTTAATAAAATTAAACAACAAACTGGTGGTCGATTGAGATATGCTTTGTCTGGTGGTGCTCCAATTTCTAAAGAAACACAAGAATTCTTGTCCATCGCTTTATGTCCAATTTTGCAGGGGTATGGTATGACCGAAACTTGTGGGTAAGTAACATGGAAATTCCGGAGTTATAATTTTATTTATTTTTATTACATCTAATATTTATTATATTACATTAAGTATGTGCGCAGTTATGCCACCTGAACAGTTTGCATATGGATCTGTAGGTTCACCAGTTCCTTGTTTGGAGATTAAATTAGTTGATGTACCAGAAGCTGGTTACAAATCTACAAATACTCCAAATCCCCAAGGTGAAATTTGGATTCGTGGGCCTGTTATCACTAAAGGTTACTTTAAAAATGAAATCATAACCAAAGAAACGTTAACTGATGACGGTTGGCTTCAAACTGGTGATATTGGAGAATGGCGTCAGAATGGTACTTTAGCTATTATTGACCGCAAGAAAAATTTAGTGAAACTTTCTCATGGTGAATACATTGCCCTTGAAAAACTTGAATCTGTCTATAAATCAACACTGTACGTGTCAAACATTTGTGTTTATGCGGATTCATATCAATCTCGTCCAGTTGCTTTAATATTTCCTGTTGAAGCCCGTCTTCGTGAACTTGCAAAGGAAAAGAATTTAGAAAACTTGGATTTTGAGGAACTGTGTGCAAATAAAGAGATAAAATCTGCTGTTCTTCAAGCTTGTGTTGCACAAGCAAAAAGAGCAGATTTTAAACCTTCAGAAATATTATCTGATGTTGCATTAGTACCTGATGAATGGACTGCTCAAAATGTAAGCTATCGTTTAATTTGTTTTTCTTAGATTCAAAACTTATCTTTATTTGTATTTTTATTTTAAATCTATAGGGTCTTTTAACTGCCGCTCAGAAAATTAAACGTAAAGACCTCCAAGATAAATATAAAAAAGAAATAGATCGTATGTATGGAAAATCATAAATTATTTTGATTTGATATTAAAATCATGTGACATGAGCGGTTTCTTTTGGAGACAAAATTGATAACAATAAAACAAAAGATTACTAATATAATTGGAAATATATACAGATTTTTCCATTACTGACAGATTACATTAAAAAAAAAAAAAATAATATATAAAATTGCTAAATTTTGTAAAAAAAATATATCAGAAATTTTTTGGTTTGCATAACTAAGAAATTGCACGTGTATTGCTAAATGTTACTGTACTAGCATTAGAGTAGAATTTCAGGCAGAATTAAAAATGGAATAAAATTTTGCTTAAAATTCCACTCTAATACAGTAGTAATACTATAAAGTTGCATAAAGTTGCAAATTTATATAATAGGTGTTAGTATTTTATAGTTTAGTTTGAATTTGACTTAAAAAAATTCCTTGAGTTAAACTTAAATTAAATTTAAAAATAAATATAATATTTTTACTAATATTCTTATATAATAAAAAAATTTTTTACCTTTTATTTGCCTTTTAAAAACTATTTTTTAAATTAATGTTAATAATATTTACTAATATTATTTATTATATAGATGGTAATCAAAATTATTTAGTTACTTTTCAAATTAAAAAAACTTATATATATTAAATATAATAAAAATAAAAATTTAAGATTAATATATTTATTATGCCTTTCTTTATTGAATTTACAAAAATTTAATAATTAATTTTATTTCTATTTATAAAAATAATTGCATTAATTTTTTGAGATATAATATTTAAAAAGAATATCATTCCATGTATTTTTAACATGTTTTATAAGTATACTAATATTTGATAATAATGGTGAACAATGATAAACCATCTTTTTAAATATTTTTAATTGGATTAATATTTGGAAACTATGTTATCACAATTCCAGCATATTTACATGTAATTACAGTAACTTTTAAATGATATAATGTAGTTAAAAAATACTATTACTTCATAAAAAATAACTGTACAAAGTATTAAAATATAATAAAATTATTAATAACTTTAATATAAGTTTGACTAATAACTAAATTCTTTAATAAATAATTAGTTTAAAATTATTCTAAGAAAAGCATTTTCAAAACATTTTGCTAAAACTTATTTTATAATAATTAAAATACAGATAATCTTATTAAAATTATATGAAGATACTTTTATCTAAAAAATTTTTCATTGTCTTATTATTTAATTTTTATATTTATAAATCTATTTAAAGTAAATCTGATAATATACTTTTATTATTGTAAGTTTACAATAAGAAATATAGGTCATAAGTTCAACTTTCTTAAGGTTATAATATATAATCTTACAAAAAACAGATTTCATAATTTGTATGTATTATTAGATTATATCTATATCTCTTTATATGTCTCTCTAAACTGAACTTTTAGCTATTTTATAGGTTGCAAGAATATGAAGCAAATAGTTTTAAAAAGAATTACTTGGAATTGTAATTGTCATTATATATCTGAAGCTATATTGATAAGATATTTGAAAATTTGAAAGATATAAAGACTGTGAGGTAAATATAATTCTTTTTCTTTTTAAAATTATAAACTAATTCTTTTCTAATCAAAATTATTCTTTTTACAAAAGTGAATCTTGCAGTCTTATATCATCTAAAAAGAAGAATAAAAAGCAGATTGTTTCTGCTTCAATAAAAGTTAAAAGAAAAATATTAGGTTAAAAAAAGATTTTATAATTTGTAAAATAACTTCAAAATATAGATGTTCTAAAACCAGAATGTTTTATAAAAGTGAAATAATACCAAATTATTGTAAAAAAGGTGTCTAAAAACTTTTAAGATAATCAGTGATATATTTTACTATCTCTATGAATCTATTAATTAGGTTAAACAAAAGATTTGAAAAATGAAAACATTTAGATTCTTGCATGTAATTATAATTTTTTTTTGTTGAAATACCAATTCAAAATTTTTTTTTAATTTAGCTTTTGATCATTTATTAATGGCTCATAATAATGATGCTAAGGCTTAATTTTTCTTTCAAATATATATATCAAATCTCATATTCAAAGTCTCTTAGTATCTCTTCACAAGTTGAAGAATTTGGTGTAAGGTATTTCCTTGCATTTTATTAGTATGGATAGCAAAAGTAAATTTTTATTTAATATCTATTACTAGTAGTATTCTGAACAGATTAGTTTAGATCAGATTTGATTTAAATCTGATCTAATCTGAATCCAGTCTGAAACTGATCTGAACTAATCTGAAACTGATCTAAATTTGAACTGAACTGATTTAAATCTAATTAATCTAAAACTAAACTAAACTAAAACTGATTCAAATCCAAAACTGAACCAATCTGAATCCTAAAAAGAAAAAAAAGAAGATATTAATTACGTTTCCTGAAAGTAAAAAATAAAAAGAAACGAACAAATTAACCTTTTAGTTTGTTTGTTCAAGTTCTGTTCATTCAGCTTCATCTGTTCATCCAGTTTCCTAAAAAAAAGAAGGGAGATATTAATTATGTTTCCTGAAAGTAAAAAAATGAAAAAAAATAAACAAACTAACCTCTTAGTTCATTCGTTCAAGTTTTATTCATTCAGCTTCATTCATTTATCTAGTTTCCTAAAAAAAAGAAAAGGAAGACATTAATTATGTTCTCTGAAAGTAAAAAATAAAAGAAACAAATGAACTAATCTTTTAGTTCATTTGTTCAAGTTCCATTCATTCAGCTTCATCTGTTCGTCCAGTTTCCTAAAAAAAGAAAAAAGAGAACGTTAATTACTTTCCTTAATAATTAATAAAGTAAAAAAAATGAACTTTATATTCAACTAAGATCCCAGTTATTTAGCTTTATTCATTTATCCAGTTTCCTAAAAAAAGAGAAGAGAGACATTAATTACATTCTCTAAAAGTAAAAAATAAAAAAAATGAATAAACTAACCTCTTAGTTCATTCGTTTAAATTCTATTCATTTAGCTTTATCTGTTCATCCAGTTTCCTAAAAAAAAAGAAGAAAGATGTTAATTACATTCTCTAAAAGTAAAAAAATGAAAGAAATGAATAAACTAATCTCTTAGTTTATTCGTTCAAGTTCCATTTGTTCAGCTTTATCTATTCATCTGGTTTTCTAAAAAAAAGAAAAAAGGGAATATCAATTACTTTTCCTAATAATTAATAAAGTAAAAAAGAATGAACTTTATGTTCATCCAAAATCCCAGTCATTTGGCTTTGTTCATTCATCTAGTTTCTTAAAAAAAAGAGAAAAGAGGAACGTTAATTACGTTTTCTAATAATTAATAAAGTAAATAAAAGAACAAACTTACCTTTAGTTCGTTTAAGAACTGTTCATTTGGGTTTCTTCATTTGTTCAGGTTCCGTCTCTAAAAAAAATAAAAATTAAAAAATAAAAAATAAACTTTTTTTTTATTTAATATATGAAGATCTGAATCCAATCAGATCAGATCCAGATTTTTTGTACCATGATCTAATCTGATCAGATCAAATTCAAATTAGATTTATCAGATCAAATCTGCAGATTCAAATCAAATTAGATTATTTTCAGAACACTAATTGCTACTTTCTATTACTGTACTTAAAAAAATTTTTTATGCTTTAATTCTTATAGATAATTATTACTAACATAATCTACATTAGGAAGTTTTGAACAGATGTATAAAGTGTAAACATACACCATGTGTTGCTTAACACCAAAAAAGTGTTGTGCAATGAACCCTTTGTNAACNAACNTGATTAAAAATGNATNNNGCAANACTTTTTTAGNTGTATAACAANATANAGTAAAATAACAGCAGTTTAAAAATGCATATAACAACACTAGGTTAGTTGAAAAATGCATATTATTAGTTGAAAAATGCATATAACAATACAAATTTTAGCATATATTAACTACATTTAATAAATAAAAGCATTGTTAAACTTGTCAAATTGATTTTATTATGTTTAAACTATATTCGTTTATTAAAAATGTATTAAATTACAAATTCTTCCTAGATATACTAACTATACTATACTAACTATACTATACTAACTAACTATTCAATTCTGATATCTAAAACCCAGAACTTACAAAAAAATAATTAAGTTTCACTACTAAGTTGCAAAACTTACGTTTTTGATTCCTAAAAACCCAAATTTCAAGGAACAAACTGAATCTACAAAAAAAAAAGAAAAACATTCGGTTAGAACATTTCTAATAAAGAAAAAAAATGAAAAAATGAAGTTTCGTAATGAAACGAACATTACAAAACTCATGTTTCTATTTTCATTTTCAGAGTTAAATTTATAAAAGAAAAGAAGAAACGTTCAGTAAGAATGTTTCTATATAAAGAAAAAAAATGAAAAATGAAGTTTGTAACAAAATGAATGTTATGAAATGAACATTTTCATTTTCATTTTCAGAGCCGAATCTACAAAAGAAAAGAAGAAATATTCAGTTAAAACGTTTCTATACAAAGAAAAAAATGAAAAATGAAGTTTATAATGAAATGAACGTTACAAAACTTACGTTTCAGTTTCTCAAGTCCAGAAGCAAACTTACAAAAAAAGAAGAAATAGTCAATTAGAATGTTTCTAATAAAGAAAGAAAAAATGAAAAAATGAAATTTATAATGAAGTAATTCATTATGAAACTTACGTTTCTCTTCTAATTTCTCATAGCTGAATCTACAAAAAAAAAGAAGAAACATTCAGTTAGAATGTTTCTTAAAGAAAAAACAAAAAAAAATGAAGTTTTGTAACGAAATAAATGTTATGAAAATTACGTTTCCAATCCTGAATTCCTAGAGCTGAATCTACAAAAAAAAAGAAGAAACATTCANTTAGAACATTTCTTAAAAAAAAAACAAAAAAAAATGAAGTTTCATTATAAAACTTACATTCTGAAAAGAAAGTTTTGAAATTACAACTTTGAAATTTACCAGATTTCCAAGCCGAAATTGAAAAAAACCTGATCCTACAAAAAAATGAAAAAAAAGAAACATTAGTACCATTTCTACTAACAATTCTTTAAGTAAATGCATCAGATAGGAATTTTGTGAAGAAACTTTCATATCTGAAATGAAATCCAAGAACCAATAAGAAAAAAAAAGAAGAAATGTTAAAAATGTTTTTATTTAAAAAAACAAAAAAAAAGAATAGTAAGTTTTATTATAAAACTTACCATTTTCTAATTCCAAGTGTCTGAACTGAAGGAGAGTCTATGAGAAAAAAAAAAAAAAACTATTAAAAAATATTTCTAAAAAAAAAAAAAAAAAATGGCAAGTTTCACAAAAAAACTTACCGTTTCCAATTTCACGTACTAATCTGAAAGTAAAGAGAACCTATAAAAGAAAAAGAAAGAAAATGTTAGAAATATTTCTAATAAAAGAAACCCAAAAAAATACAAGTTTCTCAAAGAAACTTGAGAAACTTACCGTTTCTGATTCCAGTATTAAACTGAAAGCACAGAAAATCTACAAGAAAAGAAAAAAAGAAACATTAGAAACATTTCTTTAAAAAAAATGAAAAAATAGTAAGTTTCATGAAAAAACTTACCATTTTCCCTTTCCATTCTAAACTGAAGAGTTCAGAGAACCTACAAGAAAAGAAAAGAAGAAACATTAGAAATGTTTCTTTAAAAAAAAAAATAAAAAAAATGATAAGTTTTATAAAGAAACTTACCATTTTTCCTTTCCAGTCTAGACCAAAGAGCTCAGAGAACCTACAAGAAAAAAAAAGAAACATTAATAAGCGTTTCTAAAAAAAAAACAAAAAAAATGGTAAGTTTCGTGAAGAAACTTACCGTTTCCCACTTTTCAGTATCAGACTGAAAACTGAAAGACCTACAAAAGAAAAAAGAAGAAACATTAGAAATATTTCTTTAAAAAAAAATTAAAAAAAATGGTAAGTTTTGTGAAGAAACTAACTGTTTCTTAATTTCTAGAACAAAATTCAAAGTTCAAATGGTGATTAAAACTTGCTAATTTAAGGTTTAAATAAATGATTAACTAAAATAAACTGTGGCTGCGGTTTAGTTGTAGCTGAAATTATTTTAGTATTACAGAATCTGTAATTCTGTAATTCTGTAATTATTAAGTAATTCATCAAAAAAATTCTGAATTCCATAATTAATTTCAGGTTCCGTAATTAATTTCATATTACGAAAATATTTGGCCAGAATTAACCTTAATTTTGGCCGAATTATATTTAGAAAATTTAATAAATAATAACTCAGCATCTAGTGATCCGTTTTGAATGATCTTTTCACCATTTGATTCGTCTCAGTATAGCAATTCTAATGGTATTAAGATCATTTAATTTCAATTACTGGATCGTGTTCTGATATCAATAATTGTTAAACATTTATAGTATCATAACTTTGTCAATATTAATGCTAGAAATATGATTTTACCACCATTAGAATCATCTCACCATGATGAATCGAATAATGGTAAATTTATTTAATCTAATTATTAGATTATGCTCTGACTTCAATAATCTTTAAATGTTTATAGTATTTTAATTTTATCAATAATGAAGCTAGAGAAATGAAATATATACCATTAGATTCGTTTCAATGAGACCAATTTAATGGTAGTAAGATCAATAAAATCGGATCACTAGATCGTGAGCAAATATCAATTTCAAATTATTACACAAAATGTTAATTAATTACGGAATTATATAATTAATTACAATTACGGAATTTCAGATTTCAGATTTACCAATTGAATTTCAGAAACAACTATAGGCTGTGGCTTAATTGATAAGTGCGGCGCGCAGTTATTTTTTTTTAAAAATAAACTGCAGCTCATATCATGTGATACATATGATATAAAAAAAGTATATAATGAGCCTTTTTTTATTTTTTTTTTCTTTTTCAATTTGATTTTTTTTAATTAATCTTGTGAAAAGCTCCTCTTCTATAGATGGGTAGAGGTTATTAGTACTTACAGGAGAAGAATCATTGCTGCTTCCTTTGCCCATTCATAGTAACAAAAAGAAGATGTATTAGTAGTAAGATATTTAAAAAAAAAAATTTTCTGAAACTAATCAAATGGTTTTGGCCCAAATTATTTTTAAATTTGGCCAGAATTATGTTTAATATTGGTTAATATAATAATCTGGATCTGATTTTAAAGATTTTTAATAAATTTAATTTATTATAATTTATAAAAAAAAATATTTTTTAATATATTTAAATTTAAAATAAATAAAATTTTAATTATATAATAACTATTTATTATAACTATTTATTATATTAAAAAAATATTAAGTGGCGTTGATATATGGATATTGCACAATAGTATATAATGTGTTTACTAACTGTTGGTATAGAAAAACATATATATTAACTGCATGTATTGATAAACTCCAGTATACAGATGTTTTACAACATGTTAAATAACTGATAGTGTTGATCAATACATTTTTTGGTATATATCAATACCTTCAAAACTTCCTGATGAATACAATAATGGTAGCTATGCAGAAATAAGCCCTCATACTAAAAGTAGAAATATCCAACTTGTTGTACTTATGTTATATAGGTCCTCAGAGTGAGGTCACATTGCCAAACCTTCTTAGATAAGAAATGCTCTGAATCTCCTCCATATCCCAGTGTCAGACACCAAAGATAATCCTTTAATTAGTCCTCCTGAATCTTTCTGTCAACTGAAGTGCCCTTCGCCCAGTTCACCTGAATCTCCTTACAATCCGTTGGGTCTTCAAACTAGTACGAAATATTAATGAAGTTAAGGAAATTGGATACTAGTGCCAATTTCCAGAATAAAGAACACCCACATGATTATACATTCAGGTCTTCAATCTAGCTAGAAACATTATAAAAGTTCCACAACTTTTGTAAAAGAAATTATAGAAGCCGACTGCTAGTATCAAACTTCAGGAAAAAAGACTATCTACAATAACTAACACTAAAAATAAAAAGAAAAAAACTAAACTAATTGTATCTTTATTTCTTTATCCCATCACCTCCGATACCATAATCATCCTAATAGATACTTCAGATGAATTGAGTTGACTGCTTATACTGTCTCGTTTGAAGACTATCATTAAGTATCTAGCCAACCTTCTCCATGTGAATGATGGTAGTCCTCTGAATAGACCAATTTCTCACAGCACCGCCAGATATTTTCCTGAAAATCGAGCTGACTGCTTACCAAAGAATGAATTCATACTTGTGTACCTTATTCATTCAGCTTGTTCCTATCAAAGAATCTTCATCCTTAATATACCTATTACAAAAAATAACGTTCGAACAACCTGATCAAATACCTTCTGAGATCCTATATTAACGCACTCTGATATTGTATCTATGTCTTCCGCACCTTTATATTTTTTTGGATTTTTTAATACAATTAATCATGACATCACCTTAAGGGGGCAAAAATAGGGATCACCATAGTGAATAGCAGTATAAAATTTTAAATATAAATAATAATAAATATTTTTTACACTATTAATAAACTTTCAAAATTTTATGTTTCAATTTTAATTTCAAGAAAATATACTTTATTAATAAAATTCAAACATTAAAACCTACTGATAAACCAAATGATTAATGAGTAGAATAAATTGAATTAAAATTGGATGTATTTTTCTTTAAAAATATCATTTTTTTAAATAATTTTGATCTTATTCTTGTTCTTTTGTTAATTAATAAATTCTTAGCATTAGAAAAGAAATGCTCACTGGCAGTTAAAATGGTTAAAACTGTCAAATATTTTTGAGTAAAATTACTTAGAATAGGAAAATTTTCTTTTTTTTTTCATTTCACCACATAAGAAGATCTAAACTTAAGGAAATCTCTAGTAGCTGAAGATATTTTTTAACTTCATCAACAATAACTATATTAGATTGGAAGAGTCTTGTCATTAAAGTTTTTTTTTTGTTGAAAATTTTAATTAAGATGTTGATTGGGTTAAAGAAGTTAATAAATTAATTATACTGGTTTAATATAAATTTTTTTTTTTATTTTTTAAACAATTCTTATAGATGATTTTTAGTATTAATTTATTGAGCTTCTGAAACAAAACTAAAATTTTTAAATCTAGAATTAAATATGAAAGGAATTAGATATTCATTAGTAAAGGTTAGGTAATAGTCCTGTTCAATTCTGTTCCATTCCGATCTGATCTGATTTTAGTGAAATTGTTTTTAGCCAATCAAATGTCAGAATAAATTGAACAGAAAAATCACGTTTGATCCATTCTGTTTGTTTTCAACCAATCATATAGCTTAAAAAATAAGCATGCATTGTATATTTAAATTTTGGAATACTTGGATCATCAATTTTTTTGATCCATTGATCTGGTTGTTGATTCAATTTTTAAATGAATTTGATTGGCTAAAAAATTTTGTAAAAATCAGATTAGATCAAAACAGAATAGAATTGAACAGAACTAATATTTCTTTATATTTTTATATAATTGTGATTTGACTTCATCTAGCAAACCAAAAGTAATAATTAGTTTATTAATTTTACTATTTAATATTTTAATAATTTCTATTAATATCAGCATATACATGCTATTTGCTTCTTTTTATAACTTCTATCACATTAGTAAAGATAGATAATATCTTCATTAGATCAGTAATAAGATTCCATTTATTATCAGTAATTATTATCTATTTTAATTATTACATGTCCTTTCTTAAATCTATGTATATAATAGAATATTTAACAAAAAGTTTTATTTATTCTTTTAAATACAGCAAATGGATCTAAGCAAAATAGCTAGAATTTTAATATATAAATATATATTTTTTTTTTGAAGATGTGCTAAATCATAAGCTTTATTACGTGTAAATCAGTGTACATAAATGGAATACAATAAGAATAAAACTATAGCTTAGATGTATAACCTCCTAAAGGAAAATTGTAACACATCATACTTACATAACATGAGTTCTCAGAGTGAAGACTAAAGTAAAACCCTCTTTAGATAGTTAATATGCTCTGATTTTCTCCATACCTCAATGCTAGTATCAAAATAAAAACCTTCCAATCAGTTCTCCCAAATCTCCCCTCAAATGGAATATCCTTTACCCAGTTTATCTGAATTTTCCCTCAACACAATGGATCTTTAAACTAGCATAAAACATTGATAAGGTTATAGAAGTTGGATACTAGTACTAACTTTCAGAACAAAGGATACCCAACTTATAATTTGGGGTTTCAAACTAGTATGAAACATTATAAGAAGAATTATAGATGCCGGCTACTAGTACCAACATCCAGAAAGGAAGAAAACTACTCTAATACTAAACTAAAATACAGAGAAGAAACTAAACTTACTTCCCATCTTTACTACTTCCCTATCAGGATCAGTACCTTTGAGTCACCCTCACAGATGCTCCAGATAAATCGAGATGACTGCTTATACTATCTTGTCCAGAGGCTATCACCCAGTATCTTGCCCATCCACAAATGTCCATCCTAATAGGTATCTCCTGAAATAGGTCAATTCCTCACGGCCAGACATCCCATTACTAAAGAATCGAGTCGACTTCTTACCCAATAGCTAATCATCTATCCTGTCGAAGAATCTTGATCCTTGATATACCTATTGTGAAAAGATAACAGTCTTGCTCCTGTATACCCAAACTAATACTACCCAATTAATGCACCCAATCTTATACCCAACGTCTTCTGCACCCTTTTATTCTTTTTATTAAATTTTCTATTCACCAACTAATGACGTCACTTTAAGGGGCAAAAATAGGGATCACTATCTGTGAAACAAAAACCAGAGAATATGTTACAACATGAGTGAAAACTAACTATCAACAGATGATCAGTTATCAATCAAAATTTTCAGTACTCCCATCTTCTGCCAGAGGACCGCTCCACAGTAGTTCTTTTAAATTTGTAGCCAAGGTTAGTAGACTTGATACAGCGGTATATAATAATTCTAAAACTGGTTTAGTATTTGTCTTCATGAGCCTAAAAATTCTAATGTCCTTCCAAATTTATATGTCAGAAAAGCCTCTCCCAGCTAAATCAAGCCCATGTGTTAACTCTGCAAAAAGCTGTTTAACTTTCAAAGAAACTTCATGTTAGACCTGCTCCTGGGTTCACCAAGAGCAGCCACAAGTCCAACCCATCCATCTTGTACATGAAGAGCATACCTTAGAATACCAAACAGCCGCTTGGGTATCAACTTTAAAGAAAGACGTAGGTGATTAAAAGTTATTATGAACCTGACTTGCAGAGAAACTTGATATGCTGGTGATTATATTTCAAACTTTTTAAACCTTTCTAGTTAACTCCAGCAGCATAAAGCAACTTTTTCTAAGACTAAAAGACCATTTTCTTAGGATAAAACAGCCAAAAAACACAACTTTTCTTTCCAAAACTTCTTCAGAGAAATGGATGTAGGGATCAGCAGGGAGAGTTACTCCCCTATATTATTCCAATATGTAAATATATTATTAATTAATTAAAAATATTTGGCCATATCTTTTGCATTCTAATATTGTATTAATAAAATAATAAAATTAAATATATGTATTATTAAATAAATTCAGTATTTATGTTGTAAGTAAAAAATCTATATTAAAAATATTTGTTATGTAATCATTACCTTTAGATTAACTGTATAAATAAATGCTTTACAATTGTGTAACTTAATCATATGACATTACACAAATTCCAAAAAAAGAAATTTTATTTTCTATGAAAATTGTATCAAACAGTAATATAAGGTTATACAAATTTTCAAAAAAGGAAATTAATGTGTATACACATAATTCTGGTTATAATTAAACTAAACTCTGTTGTAAAGTAATAGTAACAACTAGTAAATAATTAAATATATTTATTGCAATCATTTTTTTTCAACTTCATCTAAATTTTTATCATTTTTTAAATCTGGATATTTTTTTTGAATTTCCTCTAAATATTTAGATTATTTCAGGTGCATAAAGAATTCAATTAGTTTTTTTACTCATGCAATCAATATTTTGACTGGTAATAAAGTTTTTCTAATTATAAGTTAGAAAATATACACACTACATTCTTACTATCTAATATTATTTATATTAGTAATTGTTTTTTTCATATTTATAATATTGTTTGTCATAATCATAAAAACTTTATCACACAATTTCCATTTATTCAATGTTTCTTTCAAATATTCTGTAATATTTTGCATGATATGAGACTATCTAACGTAATTTACTGTTAAAGTAATTTTATTAAAATTAAAGTTTGTATTGATATAAGAATAAGTTACATTAATATATCCTTATCCATTGCATATGATTTACATATCTGTGATTATCAATACACTTTTCATATTTACCTTAACTTTTTTAATTAATGCTTTAAGCATAAATTTATAGGCATTATGAATAAGGTTGTCTGCCAAAATTAGGAAGTTTAGGCAAGTTGACAAAATGCTGAAAAGCAAAACTTTGCTAAAACTATATTAAAGTCTTATTAAAAAGTTAACGAAATTCTGCCAAAAGGTGAAACCTACTGAAACCTATTATAAATGCTAAAACTGCTAAAACTTTGCCAAAACTATAATAAAGTTATAGTAAAATCTTGCTAAAACTAATCATAGGATTTTGAGGAGGTTTAGGCAAGCAACTATAATAATAAATAACTTTTTTAATGACTTTTTTGTCTGAAAATACAAATGCTAGATCTAATTCATTAATTAATTGGCAGAATGAAAGAACTTTGAATTATGTATAATGGCTGTAAATCTTCAATGATTTAATTAATTAAAAATTGTCAAAATTTACGTTGACAGCTTTCTTTATGTTTGCAAGTTTGAAAAATAGGAGAAAGAGTTGTTTAATTCTATAAAATATAATGATAATAAAATAATAATTTAGATATTTTACAAAGAAATAAAGAAAAAAATTAATAAAAATACTTATATTATCTTTTTTACCTTCTTTTGATATTTTGTGTTTACTCAATAAATAATTTATAGTATTCCCAGTTAACCTGTCATTAATATAAAGAGTTCCACACTTATTTTCATTAGCATCAATAATTTTACATCTTTTAAGCAACTCCTCTTTATCCCCTGTTTATTTTTTAACGTCTACTTTTTCAAAATATTCTCATATTCAACTTCTCTTTTTTCTATTATTTTTTGCTTTCATTTTTGGGTTTTGAGACTAATTTTATCCTAATATTCCTATATCACTTATTATTCACATAATATAAAATAAAATAATAGATGTTACATAATATAAATCACATAAATCAGAGTAAAATATGAAAAATGATCAGATGATCAAATAATGAATAGATGAATAAAATGTAATAAAAATACAAATGTGAATTGTGAAATGATTAATAAACAAATCAAGTGATCAATAAATATTTATTTATTATCCAATCTTTTATTAGGTCTAATTGGTTAAACTTAATTGGTTAAAATTAATATCTTTATAATAAATCTATTTTTCAAATTCATACTAAATATTCTATAATAATAAATATTTATTATTAACAGTTTATAGATAGAATACTAACTTAAGAAAAATTTACAATCCAAATAGAGATATAAGAAAAAGATCTTAACTAAAAACTGTTTGTTATCCTTTAATTAAACTTGTCTATATATGAGTATTCCTAAAAATAATAATATAGTAGTATTAGCTAAAAAGGACAGGCAATTATTTAAAAATCAGATTAATATCTTTATTGTATTTTAAAGCATTAATAATAAACTTGGATACTGAAAACCTTTCAGCTATATGCCAAATCCCAAAATATTTTGGCATATACAAGTTGCTGAAATCCCAAATCCCAAATTAATACTAAAATTCCAAAATCCTGAAATTTTAAGCTTCAATTATTTCTTTAAGAGAATTTTTTTTTCAATTCACTTTATATGATTATGATCAAAATTTATGATTTATAGATTTTGGAATTTTGGCAATAATTTGGAATTTTAGCATCAATTTGGGATTTGAGATTTAAGATTTCAGTAAATTTCTGAAATTACATTTTGGTTTATACTAAATTCCAAATAAATTTTAATATATAGAGATTTTAACATCCAAGTTTAATTAATAATATAACTTTGCAGAAACATGATTTTCTTAATATGCAGTAACTGTAAAGCAACTGCATATTAACTATATAGTTACTACTATACTTAGTAGTAGCTTAATTGTTACTTAATGGTTAACATGTAGTTACTGCATATTAAGGAACCCAAGTTTCTCCTAAGAATTAGCCATTTTTTGTATTTTTTTTTATCATCTTATGAAAATTATGATCTCTTAAAAGATCATCATGATAGTCACATAATAAGTAATTTGATAAATCTTCTGTTTTTCAGGTAAGTCATTTGACCTAATTTTTCAAATTGATTATTGATATAATCCAAAATTTTGGCAGTATACTTATTATTTTCTTTTTTGATGTATGAAGGTAAAGGATGACTTTTTAGAGTCTTTGTTTTTCTTTGAAAAGAAAATGCTTGGATCTGACTTTTTCTTCACAATTTTGCCTATCTTCCATTTAATGATGAATTTGTAGATCTTAAATTTGACTTAACATATATAGTTAAGATCATCTAAGATTTAAAAGAACCTTATCAATTTCTGTTTATCTTTGGGATTTTTTACCAGTTTGATTATGGCTAAATGGTGATGAATTATAAATTTTATATCCTGAATTATATGATATTCTTCAAAACTGTTATCAAAATTAGTTAATATGACTTGGAAGACTAACCTTTGCTTGCATTGTTCTAAAGACTAGTTCATTAGAAATCATTTAACAAAAAAGATATCTAATAAGATTTGCCATTAATATATTTTGTTGTAATTTAGGCAATATCATAAATCCTGTGATGATGTGAGAAGTTCTTTTATTTCTAGTCTTTTTATTGGCTTTAAGTTTGGGTGCAAAGTTTTCTGCTTTCTTATTGGATTTTAATTAGTTCTGTAAGGTTGATTCAAGATATGAAGTAACTGAAATGGAGACATCTTTCTCTATCTTTATATTATTAGTTTTTTAACTGAAGCGATAACTCTTATGATGTAATTTTATGAAGATTTTCCTATATTATGATTAGTATCATTAGACTGTTATTATTAGTATTTTTTGTTGATGTTAATTACTAGAAGTTGCTATTTTTAGATTGCTAAAATTAAGTAACATTTTCTTTGTTGATATACTAGAAATTAATAGTTCTATTATCTAATTAATAGTAATTTCATATCTAGTTATTTCCTCTAAGATCTTATCTAAACTTCTAATATTAGTAGTGTCCAGTATATCCTCATAAAATTTACTTAAAATACTTCTGATTAAGTATAATATGTCAATGGGTATTTGGATGTGGTTAAAAACTTATTTTATAAACTATCCTATTTGGCTGACTTATCTTTTACATCATACTAAATGTATTTTTTTTTAAAAAATATGACTCTACTTTTATACAGTATGTTCAATATATTTTTAAATCTACAGGATGTATAGTTAGTATTCCAAAAAAAATCTGGTTTAATCTGAATCTGCAGATTTGATCTAAAATAGATTCGAACCAGTTTACAAATTTAAGATCTGTAAATCTAATCTGAATCAAATAAATCTGATCTGAATCTGATTCGATCAGATCAGATCATAATACAAAAAAAATCTGGATCTGATTAAATCAGATTCAGATCTTCATATATTAAATATCAATAAAATAAATTATTTTTTTTGAATAACTTTCTCTTCTTTTTTTTTAGAGACAGAATCTGGATGAATAAAAAAATCTGAACAAACAGTTCTTGAATGAACTAAAGGTGAGTTCATTCTTTTATTTATTTTTATTTTTTTTACTTAAAGGAATATAATTAATGTCTTCCTTCTCTTTTTTTTTAAGAAATCTAAATGAACAGATGATTGGCATGGAAAATTATCTGCATCAGCATCCATTAATTTCAACACTTGATAACTACAGAAGTGATCTATAAAATACCTATTCAAGAAATGTATGTATTTTGCAAAAATAATTCTTTAATATCATTTTGGTTGAGTGATATAGTAATTTAAAATGGAAATCATAAGTGTGATCTTCTTGTAAAAACATGATTTCCATATTAAAAACTATTATGTTTGTTGAAGGTTATTGAAAGGTAATTAAGAGGGACTTTTTATAAAAATTTTTTCATTTAAAAATAGATTTTATTGTATATATTTTAATGAAAAAAGTAGTTCTTTATCAAAAATGAAAATTACAATAAATCCAAATTGGATGAGAAAAATCTGAATAGATTAAAAATTTTAAATCAAAATGGAAAAAATTATCTAAATACTGCATTAATAATATATATGCTACTAATATTAATCAATGGGTTTGTGAGTATTCTTATTATTTAATTAGTTTGCAAATATCTGATATATTAAAAAGAAAGTATTATGTCTAAATTTTTTGATAATGTAAAAAGAAATTTATAACCTCCATTTTTGACTGAAAACAACATATTGTTATTGATGAAAAACAAGAAGAATAATAATAATGGTGATTTTAATAACAATTATGATACAAATAAAGAATTGATTGAAAGTAATGATGATCAAATTTTTGATAATTTGATTGATGTAACTAAAAAAGCATTTTCTCTTATTAAAGAACAGAAATTAACTAATAATGTTAAATGATGCAAAGCTATAAAAAATTCTTTTAATCCCATTACTAAATTAGTTAATGACATTGAAAAATATCAAAGAAAAAGAATAATGTCGTTGACATGGAAAGATCACACAAATAATATAATAATTATCCATTATATATGATATTTTATAGATGTTGAAAGAGAATTTTAATATATATGTATTAAATTTTATATATATTACTGCATATATAATATAATGAAATTAATGTAATGTGTACTATTTTATAATAAAATTTTCAAATTATTAATTTATTTCAATATTTGAAAAAATCCTATAACAAACACCGGTCATATCACATAACAATTACTAATTAAAAATTTGTATAACAAAAATAATGATCGCAAATATTCTAATATAACTCAATTTTTTTTTAAGAAAATACTCATGAACCTTAATAAAGTTTTGTTCTTTGAGGTTTTCTTTACTTGTTTCAAGAATTTTTATAGTAATATAGCACATACATAAAAAATTTATATTGAGCTGACTTTTCCTATTTTTTTGATTTTAACCCAGAGATGCAAATTTGTATGAAGACTAAATAATTTTCTAAATATCCAAATATAATCAAAAATCTTATTTCATAAAAGGCAAATTAAATAGTAAATTTTATAACAAATTCAATATTTTTACTTTTTTAATTAAATAGCTCATATTAGTCTTACAAATTTTANATANATANANTTTAATTTANTNATAAATAATGCTTTCTTAATACAAAATACACATTATAATAAAAAAATCTTTCTTGTTTATATAAATAATTATTNAGTATTATAATTTTTTATTTAAAAAATAATTGAAAAAAGTTGCTACTAGTAAAAGATTTTCAATAATTATGCAAATTTAATAAAAATTAATATACTATAATATGAATGCATTACTAAAATTTCAGTATATATTATTATGTATTATAATTCAGGATGGCTAAATGAATTCAATGTTACATGAAATATTAGACACAGTAATGTCATAAATCAGCATATTAATTTTTTAATTTTTAATATATATTTCATGTAATAATAAATTTATTTAACCATCCTGAATTATTTTATATAATAATATATACTGAAATTTTACACATTGCTTTGTAATGCATTATATTATAGTATATTAATTTTTATTAAATTTGTATAATTATTGAAAAACTTTTACTAGTAGCAACTTTTTTCAATTATTTTTTAAATAAAAAATTATAATACTCAATAATTATTTATATAAACAAGAAAGATTTTTTTATTATAATGTGTATTTTGTATTAAGAAAGTATTATTTATTATTAAATTTTTTTTTTTTGCAAAGACATGCCAAATCATGAACTTTATTTTAAATCAATGTATATGGACAGTTTACAATAACAATAAAATTATATAGATCAGATACACAACCTCCAACTAAATGGAAAATCATGATGTGTTGCACTTACATAGCATGAGTTCTCAGAGTGGGGACTGAAGCAAGACCCTCCTTAGATAGTTAATATGCTCTGAATCTCTCCCATACCCCAGTGCTAGCACCAAATAAGAAACCTTCTGATCAGTCCTTCCAAATCTCCCCTCAACACTATGGGTCTTCAATTATTTATTATTAAATTAAAGTCTATCTATGTAAAATTTGTAAGACTAATATGAGCTATTTAATTAAAAAAGTAAAAATATTGAATTTGTCATAAAATTTACTATTTAATTTGCCTTTTATGAAATAAGATTTTCGATTTTAAACAAAATTTTACATATATTCGGATATTTAAAAAAGTATTTAGTCTTCATACAAACTTGCATCTCTGGGTTAAAGTCAAAAAAATAGGAAAAGTCAGCTCAATATAAATTTTTTATGTACGTGCTATATTACTATAAAAATTCTTGAAACAAGTAAAGAAAACCTCAAAGAACAAAACTTTACTAAGGTTCATGAGTATGTTTCTTAAAAAAAATCGAGTTATATTAGAATATTTGTGATCATTATTTTTATTATACAAATTTTTAACTAGTGATTGTATTTTATGTGGTGTTTGATAATGTTATACCAAGCCAAACTGCCAAAGGCGCCACATTTAAGATCACGTGTCCGAGCTTTTTTGTCGGAGTTGATCTTAATCATACCGCAGAAAATCGTCCTAGATTGAAGCGTGTAACCTGATTTTGTCATATGATAAATGAATTCGGTGGTACAACGATCAAAAAATTTTTTTATCTAGAATTTTTAACTCGTCAAATTCATTTTCTTGGTTTTTAAGACCTTTTCGAAAAAAAACGCGGGACCATTCTCTAGTGCACAATATGGCCGGCTTGGGTGAAAAAGTTTCAACGCCTATGATCACACCGTGGAGTTTGAGTTCCATCTTTAATGGAATATCAGAGTATAGAAAGAAACTTAACTTGCCCAATCCAGGCACTTTTGAAGGTCTCCATAAAGAGGTTAAAGGTATGAATAAAAGAGTCCTCTTAGTAAAGATAAAAAAATATGTTTAAAATCGATCATGAACATAAACTGGCTGGCGCGAATATTTTTAAGATCGCATTCTTGAGTTGGAGAACACGCGTATTCGTTTGACCATAAATTTTTTTTTTTTTATTTACAGCCACTTTTTTGACGAATCACTTGTTTGATGGAGGTAGAGCTGACCTTACAAAGGTTCTATCGCAACATCTTCAAGTGACCCATTCATTCTCGATGGGTTCAACAATATCCCCTCCAATGTACAATTTTGGAGCTGCTTTTATTGGTACAAATGTGAGTTCAAAAATTTGATTTTGTATTCGGTCTTCACGAATCATTATAAAATCCATTCTTATTATGATTATAAATCATTAGTCTTTTCTTCATGGTACTATTGATACAGAAGGAAACTTAACAGCACGTATGAATTATGCATGGAACGCAAATAATGTAACAAAACTTCAGGCTCATGTGAGGAAATTTTTTTTTCTTGTCAGACACTATTCACTTTTCTTTATTATTAAAGAGAATTAAATTTATATTTAAATTGCTTGCAAAATCTCTTTAATGATCATATTGCTTATCAAGATATCACCATCACCAGGGCATTCGATGCTTCAATTGGAACAAGATTATCAAGGATCAGATTATTCTATAAATTGTAAAACTATTAATCCTTCGCCGGTTGAAAATACTGGAATTTTTATTCTCAGTTATTTTCAGTCTGTAACACAAAAAATAGCATTGGGAGTTGAAAATGTATATCAGAAGCCAACTCCTGACATTGAAGAAACTACCAGATCTTTGGTAGCAAAATATACCGGAACAGATTGCATTGCAACCTTACAATGGCAAGAAATTGGTGCTTTACAAGCATCATACTATCAAAAAATCAGCGAAAAAGTAGACTTTGGAACAGAATTACAAATACTTGTCGCATCAGGTCGGAGAGAGGCAGTTTGCACAGTAGTATGTAGCTGATCTGGTGTTAGTCTCATATTGTCAAGAAGCCAACCAAGCCGATGCTAATTGTTCGAATTATTTTCAAGGGTGGTAAATTCGATTTTCGAGCTGCTACTTTTAGAGGGCAGGTATGTAATTATATATATGTTTTTTAAACATCGCTTAAATTTTTATATATTTCTGTAAGTGACGTTATATATCATATGTTGTAATAGATTGACACAACAGGACGCATCTCAGCCGTTATAGAACAAAAAATTGCTCCGGGTTTCAGCTTTGTTATCACTGGCGACATCGAACATATGAAGGTAAGTGTTTATTTGATTTTTCCAAGCATAATGGTTATTTGAAAATAATTAACAAGTGTTTGTATTCTTTTGACTCGAATCACAATTTCTGCCAGAGTACGGCAAGATTTGGTATAGGAATTCAATTGGAAGCATAGATTTTTTTTTAATATGTAAGATAGATTAATCAAAATCAAAAAAAAACATCGCAATGATGCGACCAAGTTGTCCATTCTTTGCAATTTTTATTAATCAATTAATTAATTTGAAATTTTACGAGATAATTTATGATTATTATTATTTGATATTCACGTGAAATCCTCTTTTTTTTTTGTTGTGATTATCATCATCATGTTAAGCGAGATTATCTTCTAAAAACAACCTCAATCGATGTTTATTTGGAATATTATAAAATTCGCCCAAATAAAATATGATCGCAATTATTACATGTCTAACCTACTTCAACATAGGTAAATAATATATACAAATAAGTATTAATTAATTATTAATTATAATAATTATAGCATTTGTCGAAAGTTTTTAAGTAGAGGCCATTAAACTAAAAAACAATTTATAAGTCACCGCATGAAGAATTAAAACCCAATCAGAAATGATAAAACTGATCACAGCATATACTCTGAAATCTGAATTATGTTTACTATTTATATTACTTATAATATTGAGAATCTTCGTTTATTGATTCTCATGCAGAGTAACACATTGAAAATTCACAAAACAAACACCCACCCCTAATTTATACCCAAACTGATTTTCTATTTCTATTTATTTTTTATATCTTTTTTACTTCTACATAACGAGTCATTCATTTCTGCAACTCTTAGGTTGCTTTTCTTTCTTCCAACTATAGTCAGATTCTTTCATTTTTCCCTATTTTATTTACCTTATAAGCCGACTAAGTCATTTTCTCCATCATTCTCATTTGTATATGTATATATAGATCCTTTTAATTTTCCAAGAAAAAAAGATCATATATATTCTAAATAAAAGTATTCCCCCCTTAAAACAAAGAATAGAAGTTTAAAGTGAATGCTTGCCGAAACTTCAAACTCCAGAGACTCTTATTATTCGTCACTATTTGACGAATACTCGTCACGTGGTGAAGAAAGAACTTATAATGTTGGGTCAACTTGGAGTCATGCAACAAATACCGTGAGAAGACGGCCTTCTCTAAATTTACATCCTCGTACAAACAGCATAAGCAGTCTAAAACGACAGCCTTCTTTTGATTGTCCCTCACCTGCATTTTCCAATTTAGTTTCTTCAAATTATTCAAGTCCACTTAGTTCGTTATTTAACTATAAAACTGTCTCTGGTTCCTTTTCCCCACCACCACCAAGCCCGGGATATGTTTTTACTCATTTTAGTTCCTACAATAATGTAGGGACTAGAGAAAGTCTTATTAGCAATAAAACTGAAGAAAGGTCTAATAGTTTAACAGTTCCTCTGGGTATGAAAAGGAGCAGTGCAGATGATCGCACTTCTTCTCCTTCAGGAAGTAGTATCCTTGAAGATTATAATGATTATCACACAAGACCTTCTTCTGCGAGTAGTTTTGAAAATATATCGAATTTAGTGTCAAATTCAGTTGAAGTAGCCCCAATTAAACAAACTGATTTTCAACAAGATTCACAACAATGCATAAATGAACAGACACAACAACAACAAGATAGCGACAGGTAACATACATTTTGTATAAGTAACGATCAGAATGATGAATGCGCATCGGTCTGAATTTTAATCAATTTTTTTGTACAATTTTTTTACTTAACAATTTTGCACGTTTCATCTTACATGTATAAATTTTTATAGAGATCAATATGGTTTTAGAAGATCATTCCAATGGATTACCAAAAAGGAATATAATGAATTTGAAACATCTTATATGCAAGTCCTACATCGACGCAAACAAAAATGGGACGCTGCGATTGCTGAAAATGGTGGTGTCATACCTGATAGAAGTTCAAAAAGTAAGTTACACGTTTAATGTTATAATTTATATCAATTATATATCTAATCATCTTATTATTAAAGTGAAAAGATATGTACGTAAAGGTATACCGCCATCGCTACGCGGAAAGGTATAAATATAATTTCACAGATCAAATATCACATTATGATAAAATTATTTTAATAATAATAATTCCTTATTGTTATAGGTATGGTTTCATTTTAGTGGTGCAGAAGCAAAAATGAGGGATCATATGGACTTTTATCAACAATTATTAATCAAAGCACAAGATCCTCGGTACGGAAATGAGTACGTGGAAGTTATAGAAAGAGGTTTGTATTAATTATTTAAATGTTTATTATAAAGATAAATATTGATTATTTATTATTTTTCATTATTATTATAGATCTTCATCGTACTTTTCCTGAAAATATTAAATTCAAATCTACAGTAGTTTCAGAAGATGGTTCAACCTTTATCTCAACTGATGATGTTCCAATTATTCAATCACTACGTCGTGTACTTATAGCTTTTTCATTATATTCACCTAACATTGGTTATTGTCAATCACTTAATTATGTGGCTGGAATTCTTTTACTCTTTATGGAAGAGGAGAAAGCGTTTTGGATGTTAGTAACCATCATTCATGATTATTTACCTGAAAATATGTATGACGTAACAATGGAAGGTGCAAATGTTGATCAAGAAGTTCTTATGATCTTAATAATGGAAAAAATGCCACAAATATGGAATAGATTGAGTGGAGGATTTGGTTGGGACATAGAGAAATTAGATGGAAATATGCCAACAATTACACTTGTAACAAGTCATTGGTTTTTAACGTTATATATTAACATTTTACCGATTGAGGTAATAATTCTTAAGTTTATTATTTAATGTAAATAAATTTATTTTACATATTAATTTCCTTATTATTTCTAGACATTGTTAAGAGTTTGGGATTGCTTATTTTAGTAAGTATGATCATATAAGTTTTATAATCAAGAAAATTTGATCTCATATATGTATAGTACTAAAACAAGGGTTTTTTTTTGCAGTGAAGGCAATAAAGTTTTATTTCGTGTAGCTTTAGCAATTATTAAATTAAATGAGGATAAGATTTTGGCAGTAGATGATCCTATGGAAATATTTCAAGTAGTTCAGGTAAAAGTTTGCTCAAAATTTAATCTTATTTTTTTTAAAAAAAAACACTTATCTTTTAATATTTAATCACAGAATATGCCAAAGTGTTTGCTTGACTGTCATAAACTGATAGATGTAAGTAAAAGAATATTTAAACATTATTTCGCACATATTCTAATTAACATATTAATGTATTTAATAGGTATGTTTCCGTCGCCGTAAAGGAGTATCTGATATTTCACAAAAAGATATTGATAGACGTAGAGAATTATTTCGTGAGCGACGGAAAAAGCGAGTAGGATCAATGCTATTTAAACAAAATAATTAGGTTTCATGGTAATTTATATCTTGACAAAAATGTAAACAAATTATTATATAATAATTTTTATATTTTTATCTTTATAAATATTTTAAATATTATGAATATACAATAATATACAGTATTGTTTGAAATTTTTTTTATTATATGTGAAATTAAAATTAAGATTAAAAGTTAATTTGACATAAAAATAATTATAAAATTAGAATAGTTAAATTATAAATTGACTTATTGGTTTTATTTTATTACTTTGGTTGGTATTTATCACCAAAGTAATAATATTATAAAAAAGACCTATATAATTTAGCTGATTAGGATTACAGTGCATACAAAAAAATTTTTAAGTGATCAAATTTAAGATTCTTAAACTTGTAATTTTATTGGTCAGATTTATTAAGTTTTCTTAATTCTTGTTAGATTTATACATAATTCTAGCCAGATTTATGTAATTAATAATTGGATAAAAGTAATTTTAACCAGATTTACACATAATTCTGATCAGAGTAAAGCAACCAAAATATTTAGTTTAATAGTAAAATATTCTTTGAATTAAATGGCTTTCTTTAAATATGTAAGAAGTTATAGATATGATCAGCAATTGGCATTCTTTTTTTGAGTTGGTCAGCAATATATTCTTCAATTTTATTAACTGAATATTTAGCATATCTAGAATATCTAAAATATAGGCTAACATAAGCAGTCTTTGATATGCATTAAAATCAACTGAAGCAAGTGAAGATATTGATACAGATACAAATATAAATGCAGATAATTAAAAAGCTAAAAGAAACATAAGTTTTATATTTATAATTTTTTTGATATTAGTAGTAGTAAAAGAAGGCTGAATAGGTTAAAAAGATTAAGTGAAGAGCAGATTGTAAAAAAATTTCTCTAGTTTTAAACCTTTTAATATTTTTCAATTTATATAATAAAGTAAAACTTAGTATTTTTAATTCAATTCATCTTGCTTTCATCTAATTATTATATAAAAGATTCTGCAAGAATTGCTATCTAACCAACTCTTTATGATTTATGTTAGAAAAGATTAAATAGATAAATTTAACCAATCTTTTTAGATTAGTATAAAATCTGCTAACAGACTTATTATTTTGTATTACTCTTTAAAAACTAAGCTTTGACTTTTTAGTTATGAATTGTGATCATAAAAAATCTAATTCTAAACTTATATAAGATTTAATCAGCTTTTATTTTAGGTTTAATAATATTTATATTGGGATCATTCTTATTTGCATTAATTATCATAGGCACTAAATTAGTAGAATATCTACTTACTATTAATTAATCTTTATTCTAAATATCTGCAGAAATAAAATTAGTTCTTGTAATTAAATTATTAGCACTAGCAGCTATATAAAACTATTTTGCTTGTCTATAAAGATGGTTAGCAGCAATATCTATAAAAGTAATATTATTTATCATTCTAATTGATGTAATATTTGCAAGACCAGTATTATTACCTGATATTATTCTTAAATCAATCTCTTACATTATCTTTTATACAAGTTTTAAAAATTCTTTGATGTACTTATATATTTGCAGCTGTATTTATTCCTGCTGACTTACAGTAGCTTACAAAAGTAATGCATCACCTGAAAGAAAAAATAAAAATTATGTTATCTTATGATCTAAAGCTCATTGGTATCTGAAATAAAAAAAATCTAAAAATAGAATACTAGAGTTACCTAAATGTATAAATTTATTTTAAATTGATTAGTTACTTTTTGAATTACATGAAATTATAAGTCACAAACTACTGATGCGTTTCTTTTAATTGTTTGAAAATTTTAAAAAAATTAAAATTTTTATAAGAATTAGCAATATGATTTATGACAAATTAAGTAACAAACCAAATATTTTATAGCTTAAATTATTATTTAAACTTAAAAAAATCAGTAATTTTAGTAATTTATTAATTGATTTATTTAAGCAAAAATACTTAAAATTACTAAATAATATAGTAAATTAGTATGATTTTTATTATATGGGAAGAGTTTCTATAATAAAATCACTTATAAATTTAAATTCTTCCAATCAAGAGAATTAATCCAAGCCAAATTTCGCGCAAATCAGACCAGTAGATCATGAGAAATTAAGTGGATTTACATATGATGTAAATCATTTCTATATATAAATCNAAAATTATTGACCAACTTTACCACTTAATTTCTCATGATCTACTAGTCCAATTTGTATGAAATTTGGCTTGAATTAATCCTCTTGATTGGAAGAATTTAAATTTATGAGTGATTTTATTATAGAAACTCTTCCCAAAGCTTTAAAATCATACTAATTTACTATATTACTTAGTAATTTTGAGTATTTTTGCTTAAATAAATCAACTAAATTTACTAAAATTACTAATTTTTTTTTAAGTTTAAATAATAATTTAAACTATAAAATACTTGGTTTGTTACTTAATTTGTCATAAATCATATTGCTAATTCTTATAAAAATTTTAATTTTTTTAAAATTTTCAAAAAGTCAAAAGAAACGCATCAGTAGTTTGTGATTTAATTTCATGTAATTCAAAAAGTAACTAATCAATTTAAAATAAATTTATACATTTAGGTAACTCTAGTATTCTATTTTTAGATTTTTTTTATTTCAGGTAATGAGCTTTAGATCATAAGATATCATAATTTTCATTTTTTCTTTCAGGTGATGCATTACTTTTGTGAGCTACTGTATATTACTGCCTAAAGTCCTTAAACTAAAGATCTGGATCTTTATCAGCCTTTCTATAAAATTTTTTAAAAATATAGCTTACTATATTAGTATGCTATTGTGAAAGATTATTCTGAAGCTGAGACTGCTAAGTATTCAAATTTTGATTTAAAGCATGCTTTTCCTAAGTTTTTTACTTTTACTTTTCATACTATTTATATAGTCTTTTCTAATTGTATTTTAGCAATACATTATCTACCTTAGATCTTTGCAAGAGATATTGACATCTTTAATATAGAAATTAAAAAGTAAACTGTACTTGCAATAATGCAGTAATTTGTATCTACTTATTATTTGTAATATTCTTCCAATTTTAGCATATATTTTTCTTATTGACTAATATATCTTCTAGTATATGCCTTATTTTTAGCAATTTAACTCAAAAATTATTCAGCTCTTATTAAAACTCTTACTTATATTAATGTATCTTATTAAGTAGTACTTATAATCCTTTAATTTGGTTATTCTGATTTTTGCCAATAATCTGTAATCTATTAGCATTTCAGACAATTTCATCAAAGAATTAGATAGTAACATTAAATAAATTATTTATAAAAGGTATAACTGAAATATTTTCTTAATTTAGATATATACAAATCTTTTCTAAAGAATATATTATAGTTTACCAATTGTTTAAAATTTTTAGAATAGAATTAAAGGAACATCTTTCTAATATATCATGTTATTTGTACATTTTTTTATACTATAAATTCAAGTTCTAAGTTTATTTATAATTTCTTTCAAATTTATGATTCAGTTATTCTATATGACTAATGCCTTTTTTTTTTAACTTCAATTAGTTATAATATTTCTTAAATTTATATAAGATGGACACATATTTCGTTTTTAGTTATTCTATCTCTATATTATGTAAAACTAGATTTTTTTAAGATAAGATATGTATTATTTACATGTTTTAATTTCTCTCTTAAGTACATAAATTTTATGCTTATTAAAAATATTGTAAGTTTCTTTACAAGTTAATTTTAATTATAACTCAAGATTACTGTTTAATAAATCAAAATATACTTATTTAACACTTATTAATCCTAATAGATTCTGATAAAGCTTACAAGCTAAATATATTTATTGCATTAAGAAAAAACTTTTATATGCCTGAAGACTACTATAGATTAATGAAATATTTACTTAAGATTTTTTAGAATACTAGTATAGTAATCCTAAATATAATTTTACCCTTGAGGAGATACAAGAGTAGCTTGAATGGTAAACTATATATCAAATTTATAGAACTTAATTAAAATATGTTTTACAGGTATTTTTTAATAGGATTATATATTTAAATAAACTATTAGAAATTTATTTAATATGAAGTATTTTATAAATCTATGCTTTTGTAATACTACATAAAATTATGATCCTATTAAAAGATTATGGATAAGATTACTTGTCAAAACTAGGGGATTTTGCAAATAGCAAATATGAAAATATCAAAACTAGTTTTATAAAATCATCCTAAAATACCAAAATTGCAAATTTATCAAAACTTGTGAAATTATTTTGGCATTTCGCATCATCTCCTATAATAATTTATTATAGTTTTGACAATTATAATAAAATTATTCAATATCTATATCAAATCTAAATGTTATTATAGACGTAAGTATTTAAAATTTATTAACAGTATAAAAACTTTATTAAAATAATATATTATTTTTACTATACAAAATACTAATTATGATTTAAGATTCATTATTATATGATTATTAAGAATAAAACAATAAGTAATTATTTTATGATGAAAAATAAAAAGCAATTTTTTAATAATTTTAATAAAAAAATATATATATATATATTAATTTAATATTTGTTTGCTATTATTTATTTAAAAATAAATAATACCCAAGCTATACAATGTGAATATTAATAACATTCATAACCCAAAAAAAATATGAGTCTCTAGTCGATATTTGGTATAGATTGAATTTAGCTACTTTGCAAAAATCCATAATTTGTTACCATGCAGTTAAGAAATCACCATCAAATCACAACAATCTATTATTCAACATATGACGATATGGTATCAAACTATCTCGTGAAATTGTCGATAATATATCTTTATGAAGTTGTAAAATACTATTAAATAGGTGGTAAATAGATAATAAATAACATCGAGAATTAGTAATGAAAATTAATCTAAAATATTTTTTAGATATAATTAAATATTATTTAGTAATAAATCTGCCAATTTATTTTATTCATATTTTTTATATAAATTTTATTCTGTATAATAATTTTTAATATTGGAAAAAGCCTTATGTATCATGTGATACATGTGACATTATAAAATAATTATAGTTTGATCTAAACTTTTTTTAACTTAGCGACAGTATGTAAAATCCATGTGTACAATATGCATATATACACATCAAAAATTTTTTGTGCATATATGACGTCATAAAAATATGCACATTTTGCACATAAAATTTTTTATTTTTGCACATTTTGTACACATTGTAAAAATATAGTGCACATTTTGTGTACATTGTAAAATATAGTGCATATTTTATACACATATCAGATTATCAAATATGAACACATATTGTACACATTTTTTTCTCCTCCCTTTTTTTTTGTTTGCACATTTTTTTTCTTTTTTTTGCTTATTCACTTAATTAATTTTAATAAATAATTTTTAATAATTCTAATAAATTTTGGATAATTTTAATTATCTTTTAATGATTAACTATAATCATTTTAAATAATAATTCTAATTAGTACTTATTTTTCAAAATATCACAACAAATAACGAATTTTTTCACATCTGTTGATTTAACTGATATTACTCCTCCAGCTACATCACAACCCAATATAAATTTATCACATACTCCTTCTAGGTGTAATCCTTATAATTATGATAATAATAAAAAAAAGTATACTAAGCCAAATCAAAAAAAAAATTCAAAATCCTGATCGTTTGAAAAAAAAGAAAATTTCATCTTGACAAATTGAAAGACCATGATTAGAATATCAGAGTATTGATAATAAAAGTTTTATGTTTTGTACTATTTGCCAAAGAGCAAATGGTAATAATTTATGATCAACATCAGGGTGCGATACAATGAAATTAAAATTTGTCAGGAGACATGAAAATTTAGCAGAACATAAAAATTCCTTACAAATTCTTAGTCCAAACCAAACTGGTATTAAAGAAGGTGTAAATCAAATGTTAGGAATGGGCATGAATAGTGTAGTTACTCAAATGTGTAACATTTATTTTTTTTCTTCACAAAATGTTACTATTAATGTTTTTCCTGATTTGGCTAATTTAGTTAATTATCAAAAAGAACATCCCATTTCTATGGTTAGTGATACCCTTTACAAATACTTCAACCATTAACTTTGTTACAACAAAAAACCTCACAAACATCCACTGTTACTACTGTATTTAATTATGCAACATATACAAATAAAGCTAGTGGACATGAGTTATTAGTATCCTTATTACGTCTAATAGAAGAAGCAGTAGTTAATAAAATAAAAATATTATCATATTGGAGTATATTAGTAGATGAGAGCAATATAATATCAATAGATGAAAAGACATTAGTTTTAGTTTCAAAGCATATGGTTAATAATATTGCAACTCTGCACTATCTAGAAATTACTGCAGTAACTAATACTTCCGTAAAATCATTACTTGAAGCAATTGATTCTTTTATTTTACAAAAAGGATTGCCTGCAAATAAATTATACCATTTGGGAAGTGATAGAGTATCAAATATGTCAGGTTTGTGTTTATTAAAAATTATTTTATTAATTATTAATTTATAATATACTAATTAGTAATTAAAAATTTACAATTATTTATAGGAGTTAGAAATGGGTTGGCTGCTTTGTTAAAGAAAAGAAATCCTTATTTGACTTCTAATCATTGTGTTGCACATCAGTTGCATTTAGCAGCTGGAGATGTTGCTAAAGAAATTCCTTATTTTAGTAGCTATAAGAAAATTGTCAAATCTATTTATACCTTCTTTTCTAATTCTTATAAGCATATATATGAATTAAAATCAATACAAGAAAATAGTGAAAATTCTGATTTGGCAATTTTAAATATTATTGATACAAGAAAGCTTTCTTGGACAACAGTTATCAATAATTTTCATCAAATTCTTGATGATATTTATTTGGCATTAATTCAACAAAAAGAAACAAATTAAATAGCCAACTTTTTACATCAAGCACTTACAACTGAATTTTATATTTTTTACAAAATTTTTGGCCAATATTCTTTTAACTATAAAATCTATGATTTTAGTTTTTCAATCAGATTATGTATCTCTAGCTGAAACTTGTTAACAATTATTAATGACAATTGAATCTATAACATCAGATTTTATAGAAAGCGAAAATTCTTTACCATGTTATAGTATTCATTTAGCAAATTATATGAATGAATCTAATTTATCTGGGGAAGATTTACCAGATATTAAACTTTATTTGATTTTGGTTTTATAATAATATAATAATTTTTTATTTTCTTTTATTTTATAGTTACTATTAATCAATTTGCACAAACAACTGTCAAAAGTTTAAGAAATAGATTCCCAAACTCTGCTTTATACTATTCAATAAGAATTTTAAATCCAAATGAAGCTCCTAATAATCATAATAGATTAAATACTTATGGAAAAAATGAAATCAAAACTTTGGTAGAATTTTACGAAAAAGTTAAAAGAAATAAAAGCAATATTATGTATGAAGCTGTATTAGATGAAAATGCTCTAATTAGAGAATGAAGAATGGCTCGCAATATTATTTGTAATTATAAAGATTTTTGATTTATTGAAGCGTGGTATCGTATTTTTAATAATAATATTAGTTTTCATGATCAGTTTACTAATTTAACAAAACTTGGTGAATTAGCTTTAGTGATTCCATTATCAAATGATGTTATTGAATTTGTATTCTCATATCAAAATTTAATTAAAACTAAATTGTGTAACAAAATATCAATTCAGACATTAAATTATCATTTACTTCTTTCATTAAATGGCCCTAAAGATTTTAGTAATTATGATTATACAAAAGCATATGATTTTTGGAATGGAGTTCATAGGTTTAATCAATAGTTAATTTTTTGTAAATAATTGTAATGATTTTTTTGATTTTTTTATAAATAAATATTATAATTTTGGTATTGCGCAAATGCACACATTTAGTGCATATTAAATTTTATCTATGCACATTTTGTGCACATCTTTTCAATTATTTAATAGTACACATATTGTGCATATGTTATTTTTAGAAAAAATCTGTGCACATTAAAATTATTTTACGCATATATGATATCATAAAAATGTGCACATTATGCACATAATTTTTGGTTTAGATTTTACATACTGCTTAGCGATCATTAATATAAAAATAAACTATTTTTAACTTTTAAACTTTTTTTTTCAACAAAAATCTTTCCTTTTACTCTTTACCTTTCATTTTCCCTATTTCTTTTCTTTATTTTTCTCTTCATTCCTTCTTCCCTTCATTGTTTTATATTTTTTTTTTAAAAAAAAATTTTTTTTTTCTATTAAAAAAACTGGTTTATAATTTGCTTAAAAAAAATATATTTTTTTTATGGTTTTTTAACTATTATATTTTTAATTTTTTTTTTATAAAAAGATAAATTATAAATTTCATTTTTCTTCCCTCATCTTTTTCTTCTTTTCTCATATTTTATTTAAAAAAAAGTTGAAGAGAACTCACAAAAAAAATTAAATTCTATAATGATAATGAAATGTTATAACATTTCAATTTTTTCTTTTTCTTTAGGCAACTCTTTCGGTCTCCTATGTGATATTTCGTAAGTTTTAGAAAAAAAATTTTTTTCTTTAATTATTTTAACAAATGGTCACTAACAGTTCATTTTTTTAGGTAGTTTTTTGGGTCTCTTTAAACATATGAGATTTCATTTTTAGTAAGTTTTTTTCTTTGTTTTAGTTTATTTATTCTAATGAAACGTACATTAACTTCAATTTTATCTTTTTTTTTAGATGGGCTGGATACATGAGAAAGAAAATCAAGGTATATGGTTTTGAATTTAATTCTTTTGTTTTAGGTGATTTTTTTAGATGGAGGGATGAAATTTCAATGGGAGGTTTTTTAAATGATTTTGTTTTTCATTTTTTTTCAGATATTGATGAGGTACCTTTTCTAAGCTTAAAGATTTTATAGGATATTGTAAAAGTTGAATTAAACTAAGTTCCTGTTGATTGGATTAAAAATGAGTACCCTCCATATGATACCTTTGTATTATTGAAGACTGAATTCAGTAATCTATCTTTTGATATTTCAAATATAATTTGGATGATAGTTAGACATTGGATATATAAATTCTTGGTAAAAAATCAGTTAATTTGTTTCTCTTAATAAAATGTTTTCTGATAGTTTGTTTTCTTTTTTTAGACAGCCACGGCATTTCTTCAGATTACTTTAAATATGTAAGAATTTGGTGAGTAGGTTTTCTTTGAGCTAACTATTTTAATAAAACATTCATTAGCATTGCAACTTTTTTCTTTTAGACGTATAAAACAGATAATTTTTTAAAAAAAAAAAATTTTGAACCTTTAAAAAAAATGGATTTTAACTTTTTTTTCTTTTTTTCATAAAAACTTTAGCTCCAGTTTGGATACAGAAGAATCAGGAAGTTTTCAAAATTATTTGCAGATGCAGACCTTAAAACATTTTATTAATGTTTTTTTTCTATTATATAGATTTTGGCTTATATGTTTAGTATTTCAAAATTTTTAAACTTTTTTTTTTGTATATTTAGGTAAACTAGGTCATCAGAAAAGACAGAGTAAGTTTCAATATAAACTTTACTTTTTTTGATTTTTAAAAAAAGAAAATGTATTGTTAATGTTCCTCTATTTTCTTTTTGTAGAATTCAAGTCCTGACTACTGAAAGATTGAGTTCATTATAAAACTTAGTTTTATTTGATTTCTTTAAACTTCAAAAGGTATTTTAACGAATCCTTACTAACACCTTCTTTATGAGAATATGAAAATCCAATAATTAATTGTTATTATAGAAAATGTTCATCACTTATCTTTATTAAAAAAGGAAAACAGCTACTTCCCTGACAATCTTCACCAATGACTAGAGTCTTGTAATACAATGTCAGAAATTACTTTGTTTTACAAAAAATTAATAAAGAGTGAGATAGAGGTATGCTCTGGTGAAATCTGTTCAATCCGTCATCCATTTTTGAACAGATTGGATAATCTGAATTAAGGAATAAATGGATTTTGGATAATCTGGTTAAATCTGGTATTTTTTTTTTTATTTTTCTCTGTTTTTGGAGTTTTTTTTATTTTAATACACAAAAACGTTTATTAACATTTTTTTTTATTCTTTTTTGTAGGAACGAACTCTTCAGCTCAACTCCTGGAGGTAAATGGGATAAAAAGGAGGTAGTGAGATATTTTTTATTAAACTTTAATACAAGAACGTTGCTAACATTTTTTTTTTCTTTTTTATAGGAACAAACACTTCGATTTAATTCCTGAAGGTAATTGAAGGGGGATAGTTATTAAACTTTAATATAAGAACATTGCTAACATTCTTTTTTTTCTTTTTTATAAGAACGAATACTTCAGCTCATCTCCTGGAGGTAATTAAAGAGGGGTAGTTATTAAACTTTAATATAAAAACATTGCTAACATTCTTTTTTTTTTTTTGTAGGAATAAACTCTTCGGCTCAGCTTCTAAAGGTAAATGGGATAAATGGGATAAATGGAAGCGAAGGGAAGGAAGTGTTTCTTTTTTATTTTATTATACAAAAATGTTTATTAATGTTCATTTTTTTTTCTTTTTTATAGGAATGAACTATTCAGTTCAGCTCCTAAAGGTAAATAGAGTAAAAGGGAGTAGAGAGGGTGTTACTTTATTATTTTATTATACAAGAACATTTATTAACATTCATTTTTTTTTCTTTTTTATAGGAATGAACTATTCAGTTCAGCTCCTAAAGGTAAATAGAGTAAAAGGGAGTAGAGAGGGTGTTACTTTATTATTTTATTATACAAGAACATTTATTAACATTCATTTTTTTTTCTTTTTTGTAGAAACGAACTCTTTGGCTCAGCTCCTGAAGGTAAATAGAATAAAGAGAGGTAGGAAGGTATTTTTTTTATTATAATTCAATACAAGAACATTACTAATGTTCTTTTTTTTTCTTTTTGTAGAAGTGACTCTTTACTCACTTTCAATTATAGTATGTAAAGTTTTATAAAAAATCTGGTGAATCTGGTGAATCTAATGATATAAATGAATCATCAGATTGATCAGATATCTGTTGAACCATCTGATTAATCTAGTGGTACAAACAGATCAATCTGAATCTGATCAATTTTTGGATGAATAGCCAGATATCTGGATTGACCAGATCTCAGAACATACCTCTAGAGTGAGAAGCAAAAATCTTAGAACTTCACAATAGAATTATAAAGAATAAATATGAGTTTTAAAATAATTTTGAAACTAAATTTAAAAAAATGTTTTAATAACATTTTTGTTCATTTCTTTCATAAGACACCAGTCTGCCTTTATTACCAGAACCCCAGAAGTGTGTTTCAGAATATTTTAAAGACTTTCTTTTTAAAAAGCATTTTAATAAGTAATAACCTTTATTTATTTATTTTTTTTAAAAAAATTTTGAAAAAAATGTTATTAATAGAGTTAAAAGAACATTTAATGTTATATAAAATTTATATCTATGTTTATTGAACAATTTAGTTTTATTTATAGATTAGAATAATTTGTATGATTAAATTTAGGATAGAACAATTTATTATTTCTAAAATAAAGTTTTATTATAGTATATCAACTTTAAAATAAATAAACTATAACTTTATTGCAACTTTTAATATTTATTTACTATAACTTAAACATGCATTTAATATAATTTAAATATACATTTATTACATATTTTAATTTCAATACTATTTTTGCATAAGCTGGTTAAATCAGATGATGATTTTTTTAAGTTCTATGATATAGTTACAATATAGTTTTGATTTTAAAAGTTTTTGCAAAGTACTCACTCATATATGAATAATAATTGAGTTTCTTAATCTTTTACAATCATGATAATATTGGCAAAATTTTTAAAGTGCAGAACTGTACAGTTCTGCAATATAAAAATTTGCATAATTCTGCGAACCTGTTGATGCGCACCAAAGGAAAAAGGTAAGATAATTTGAATAGATCTTCAAGAGTTAAAAAATCTGCAAAAAATTTTAAGATAAAATCTGTGAAAATTTCTGAAGAAAATGTTAGATAAATCTGCAAAGTATTTCAGTTATATATTTTATACATATCACTTTTCAGTTGTATAATATAATTTATATTTTATTAATTTTATTAATTACAATCAAATATATTTACAAATTAAAAACTAATTTATATGATATTATTAAATACAAAAAAAAACTAAGTTCCTATTCTTTATTTTTTCTTTATATGTTGTTAATGGTTTGGACATAGTTCCAGTTAGTTCAATTCTAATAAATAACTATTAAATATACAAAAAATTTAAAGTTTTGAAATTAAAAGTTATGAAATATACTTGATTCCAGCATATTCAAATATCTAATATTTTGATATTTCTGATTTTCAAAACCCAAAATCCATAAAAAAAATAATGTTAGTAAAATATCATTTAAAATAATTAAAAAAAATAAAATATTTTGAAGTTTAAATACCTTCAAAATCCTTAATATCCTCGCCCGAACCTATAAAAAAAAAAAAATGAAATATTAGTTATTTTAACATTTTATATTAAACAATAAAAAAAAAAGAAAATTTCAAAGATATTTATTTACCTTCAAAATTTTGCAATACTTACATTTATAACCTACAAAGAAAAAAAAATAAACATTAGTAAAAAAAATTAAAAATATTTTCATTAAAATTCCACATACTCATGCCAGAAGAATTTACAAAAAAAAAAAATAATAAACATTAGTTATTAACATTCATTAAAAAAGAAATTAAAAAAAAATTCAAAGATATTATACTATCAAAATCCTATAATCCATCTGAAAGAACCTACAAAAAAAAAAAATAATGAAATATTAGTAACATTTTGTTAAAAATAAAAAAAAAAATAATTTTTTGAAGGTATTATATACTTTCAATTTGTAATATCATGCATGAAATCTACAAAAGAAAAGAGAAGTATTAGTTGATGTTTCATTAAAAAAGAAACAAATCTTTGAAGGTACTATTTACCTTCAAAAAAACTGTGAAGAATACCAGAATCTAAAAAAAGAAACTAATGAAATGTTAGTAAAAAGTTTTACTAAGAAAAATAAAAAAATATATATATTTTTCAAAGTTAACTTTTGAAATCCATAATACCAATACACAGAAACTTATTAAGAAAAAAATTGAAATTTTAATTTAACATTTCATTGAAAAAATAATAAAAAATATTTTCAAAGATATTTATTTACCTTCGAAGTTCCCTTATCTCACATCAGAAGAAATCTATAAAAAGTTATTAATATTTTGTTAAATATAATAAAAAAAAGGATTAAAGATCACTTTCAAAATCCTGTATACCCATATCACGAGATCTAAAAAAGAATATTGAAATCCTGAATTAGTGTTTTGCAGATGATTTAGCTGAATCGAATTTGATTCAGATTTGATTCAATTCAATTTGAAATTTTTGAATTGTGAATCAAATTCAATTCTCAGATTTGGATTTGATATCAAATCCAAATTTGATTTAAATAGATTTGATTTATTTGAATTAAATCTGAATCAAATCTGAATTAGTTAAATCCAAATCAAATCCAAATCAAATCTGAATCAAATTCGATTTGAGGATTTAAAATTTGAACACACCTACATGTTGATCTGATTTTTAAATTTTATTGGTTGTGTAATTCAGATAATTGATCAATAATTTTTTTTTATTAGGAACATTTCTAACATTTTTTTAATTAATTTTATTTGTAGGAATATCCTGAAAATGAAATAGGCTCCTGAAAATAAAAGGTAAATATTTCTTTTTATTTTTCTTCATTAATTTTATTTAAGAATGTTTTCTAATATTCTTTTCATGATTTTTTTATAGGAATGCCCTCTGGAGACAAAAGGAGATGAAAGGTAGGTTTCTTTTAATTTTTTTTTCGCTAATTTTATTTAAGAATATTTTCTAATATTCTTTTCATAATTTTTTTTATAGGAACGCCCCTGAAGACGAAAGGAGACGAAAAGGTAGGATTTGTTCTTTTTTTTTATTAATTTCATTTAAGAATATTTCCTAATGTTCTTTTCATAATTTTTTTATAGGAACGCCCCCTGAAAACAGAAGGAGATGAAAAGTGGATTTCTTTTAATTTTTTTTTTTTGCTACTTTCATTTAAGAATGTTTTCTAATGTTCTTTCCATGATTTTTTTATAAGAACGTCCCCTGGAGATAGAAAGAAATGAAAGGTGGATTTCTTTTAATTTTTTTTTTGCTACTTTCATTTAAGAATGTTTTCTAATGTTCTTTTCATGATTTTTTTTATAGGAACGCCTTCCTGAAAATGAAAGAAGATAAAAGGTAGGTTTCTTTTAATTTTTTTTTGTTAATTTTGTTTAAGAACATTTCTAACGGTTCTTTTTATGATTTTTTTTATAAGAATGCCCTCTGGAGATAAAAGGAGACAAGAGGTAAGTTTTTATTATTAGTTTTTTGTTAATTTCATTAAAGGGTAATACTAACGTTCTTTTATTTAATTTTTTTTGCAGTAACAATCCTTGGAGATATAATGGACTCCAGGAGGCAAAAAATAATTATAAATTACAAAATCTTTAATCTGCACTAATCTGAATTGAATCAAATCAAATCCAAATTAGTTTGATTTGATTCGTTCAAATTTTGAATCAAATTTAAATGATTCATGATTCGATTAAATCGAATTCAAATCTGATTCAATTCAATTCAATTCGATTTATGTGGAACACTATCCTGAATTACTCAATTTTAGAATTTATAAAACAAAAAATAAACAAAATATTAGAAACAATCATTAAAAAAAACCTTTAAAAATAAAGGTAAATTTACCTTTAAAATTCTGGGAACTCACTTATACAAAAAAATGGAATGTTAGTTATTAACATTTTATTAAAAAAATAATAATAAATTTGAAAGTACACCTTTGAAGTCCAGGTCGAATCTGAAGCTAAAATCTTACAAAAAAGAAAAAAATGTTATGTTAATAATATTTTTTTAATAAAAAAAAACCTATTTATCTTTCCCAATACTAACTTTCAAAGTTCAGGTCAAATTCCAAAGCTGAAGTCCTAATTTTTGAAGGTCAAGTCGAATCTGAACTTACAAGAAAAAAAAAAGTTACATTAGTTATAAACTTATTTTAAAGAACAATAGCTAATATTTATTAAATTAAAAAAAATAAAAAAAAAAAGAATTTCAAAAAATTACCTTCAAAAGGAAATTCTTCAGCTTCCTAAACCTAAAGAAATAAAAAGAATGTTAGTAAATGTTCATAAATAAAAAAAACAATAAAAAATAAAAAAAAAATCATTTCAAAATCTTACCTTCAAAATGGAAAGCTCAGAATTTATGTTTAGAATTTCAATCCATCAACTAATTATCTGTGTTAAATTTAAATATCCATTATCCGTCAGATAAATCAGATGAGTCAGATGAACATTTTGTCAATAGATTGAATTATGGTTTTACCTCAGATGAGATCAGATGATCCAGATAATATAAATTTTTTTTTAATTAATAACTAGGTGCTGCCCGTTGCTTCGCAATGGGTATATATATTTCACATAAAAAATAAACGTAAATATACAATTTATTAGTTGTCATTGTGAAAAAATCACGTGATAATAAATATGCATATCTGATATAGGTGAAAATCATAATGCAGGCCTATTTTATGTGCAAAAATTATATAATGCTGTAAGACTGGTCAGAATTAAACGAATTATAATAGAATTTCCTTTTTTTAGAATTTTGTGTAATTTTGTGCAACTATTTTTGCCTTTTTTAGAATTTGCATAATATCACGTGACTATGTTACATATTTATTTATATTGTTAATCTAAACGTTATCATTACACACAAATTTTTTTAATTATATAGATGATACTATTTCTATTTCTAATAAATATATGTATTATTTAACATTTAAATTATATGATTTCTTTATTAAATAAATAATTAAATACAATAATTTTATAATTTCAATTTGTCATGTTACTCTATAATCTATTTTAAATATAAAGAAAGAAATGTCTTTTAATGTTAAAAAAAATTCCTCTTTCTCTAATTCCTTACATTTCAAGTTCAGGTTGTTTAAAAAGTCCGGAAACCTAAAAAAAATAAAGAAAGAAACGTTTAGTAATTTCTTTAAGTTTAAAAAAAATCTCCTTCCTCTAATTCCTTACATTCCAAGTCCGGGTTGTCTAAGAAGTCCGGAAACCTAAAAAAAATAAAAAAATAAATATTTAGTACATTTTTTTAATGTTAAAAAAAATCTCCCTTCCCTCTAATTCCTTATATTTCAAGTCTGAGTCGTCTAAGAAATTCGGAAACCTAAAAAAAAATAAAAAAAGAAATGTTTAGTACATTTCTTTAATGTTAAAAAAAATCCCCTCATTACTTACATTCCAAGTCTGAGTCACCTATACTAGTCAAAAACTGATCTATCTTACAGATATCTTATAAATATTGGGTATCCAAAATGCAAAAAATCTGCTATACATCGGGTACCCAATATGTATACTATAAAATTAAAAAATACAATTTATTAATTATCTCACTATCCAGTAATNATAAAAAGATGAAATATAGCTCATTCAATTCGCCTCACTGAGACGTATCGAATGGTACTAATTTCGCATTTCTAGGTATGATAGATGCTGAGATATTTGATAAATTGTAAAAAAATAAACAAAAAATACAATATCTCGATATCTATCGTACCTAGAAATGCAAAATTAGTACCATTCGATACGTCTCAGTGAGACGAATCGAATGAGCTATATTTCATCTTTTTATGATTACTGGATAGCGAGATAATTAATAAATTGTATTTTTTAATTCTATAGTATACATATTGGNTACCCAATGTATAGCAGATTTTCTGCATTTTGGGTACCCAATATTTATAAGATATTTGTAAGATATCTGTAAGATAGATCAGTTTTTGACCAGTGCTAAGAAATCTGGAAACCTAAAAAAAAATAAAGAAAGAACATTTAGTATGTTTCTTTAATATTAAAATCCCTCTCTCTATTACTTACATTCCAAGTCGGATGAGAATATGAGATATAAAAAATTTTTTTTTAAATAATAAATTTTTTTTTTTTTAATTAAAAAAAAATTTTTAAATTTAGTTATATGATTCAATCTGACAGATGATCTGATAGATGATACAGATTATCTATCACAGATTCAGATTATCCTTGATGGTTGACAGATCATACAGATCACATGTTTCTCAGATGATAGATGACAGATGATCTGCAGATTGGAACACTCAACTTCCTAAAAAAAATACAAAAAAATGTTAGTAAACATTCATAAATAAAAAAAAAATAATAATAATTTATTTTGAAATTATTATTTTTAAAATGAAAGTCCAGAGCTGTATTTTAGTTTTCTGAAATCTAAAGTAAAACAAAAAAAATGGTAGTAAACATTCATTTTATAGTTGTTTCTGAAATTTAATTGGCAAATCCGAAATCTGAAATTCCATAATCGTAATTCCGTAATTAATTACATTTTGTATAACAATGTGAAATTGACATTTGCTCGCAATTTAGTAATCTGATTTTATTGATTTTACCACCATTAAATCCATCTCATTGAGACGAATCTAATAGTATATGTTTCATTTTTTTAGCTTCGATATTGACAAAGTTAAAATACTATAAACATTTAAAGATTATTGAAGTCAGAGTAAGATCTAATAATTAGATTTAAATGAATTTATACCATTCGATTCGTCATAATGAGATGATTCTAATGGCAGTAAGATCATATTTCTAGCATTAATATTAACAAAATTATGATACTATAAATGTTTAGCAATTATTGATATCAGAACACGATCTAGTAATTGAAATTAAATGATTTTAACACCATTAGAATCATCATACTGAGACAAATCGAATGGTGGTAAGATCATCCAAAATGGATCACTAGATGCTGAGTTATTATTTATTAAATTTTCTAAATATAATTCGGCCAAA
>QKYT01000026.1:87209-108486 GCA_003550305.1 Glomus cerebriforme
CTTTAGATTTACATAATGGTTTAGATAGACTTAATAGATTAGTTAGTCATTTTGATTCATCACAGGTACAGGGTCGGGAAGTCTAGATTATGATGGAAGATTCGTCCTTGGTAACAAGACTTTCTTCTTGAATTTTTTCTTCGCGCGACAAGTTATGCTTTTCTGATTCAGAGGGTATATTCGTGATTTATCTCTCGTAATTATGTATTCTTTTTAGAACTTCAATAATTATAATAAATGCGATTAACTTGTCTTAAAAAAAAAAAAATAATTTAATAATCTTACCTAGCTGCTGCATATGCTCCTGTACTATCAGTAATAATAGCACAAATATTAATTTCTTTTTGTTCTAGTTCAGTAAGTATTGATTCTATTTTTTCTATCACATTAGTATGATTTTCACTTTCTTTTGAAGAAATTAAAACTACTCCTAATAGTTATTCATTTTTGATATTGGTCCATCCATCAAATGTTAAAATTACACCTACTGGGTCTTCTTTAAAAGTAATTTCCATAGTATCATCAACTTTTTCTACAGCTTTAGTTAGAATTTTTCCTTCAAATTCACAATGATCAGGTAATTTTATAAGAGGATTTAAAAAGTTAAATAACTCTCGAGCTTCAGGATTATTAACTTATGACAATGCCCATCCACATGAAATAGTAAGTCTAATTAATAATATATAAAACTTTTCTAAATCTTTTTTAGATAAAGAGCGAATAATAAAATTATCCATAGGCCCATATGAAGATGATCAGATAATTACTTTATGAGAAGATGTGGCAGAAGATTAAGATGCTTATGAATCCATAACTAAAAAAATGATTGTTAATAAACATGATCTAAAAAATATAAATATAAAATAGAAATATAACAAAATATATTTACCCAATCTTTTGCTTAGAATTGATGAATTATTATTTTCTAGTAAATTGAATATTTCTTCTCATTCTTCTGCAGTTATTTTGGTAATAAAATGCGGACATTTCTTAAAATGCAAAATTATTCTATCTTTTTTATTTGGAAAAAATTTCTTTTTTCCTTCTTCTTTCCCTAATTCTTCAATACATAGTTTACAATATGTCTTGAAATTGCTCTTGTTAAGTTTAATGTCAGACTTAACAATATATTGATTCACTATAAAAGGAAGTGGCATTCTTTAAATTTTTTTTTTAGATTTTGGCGTGGTAGTTTAGCGAATGTCTAAAAGCCAAAAATTATTATATATTTCTAGGGTTTTAGCATAACAAAGCTTTATTTTTCTATTTGTTTTTCTTTAGGCTTCGACACAATGAAATGGTGAAAGAAAAGGAGATCTGATAAGATTGATAAAAAATAAAAAAAAATGATCATCCAGGACACATAAAATGTCTCAGATCATTTTAAAATTAGCCAGACATGTTCGCATAACAATCAAAATGACGGATATTATATCAGATGTAAACAATGAACACAGGACACAAATAATATTATCCCATATAAACCTTGCAGATGTTGTCTGTATATAACACTGTGTCTGCCTGCCCAACAAATCTATTATGTAACATCAGTAAACCAACAGTTAGTAAATCATTATATGCAAATTCAAATTTTTCAAGATGCTCTTCACATTTAATATAATCGTTCATGTTAGTCACTAAATCACATAAAGAAGTAGATCTATCAACCCTATNATGAATTTGCTTGTTAATAGATTCAATTCTTTATATGTTCTGTGCACCAGCTATAAATTGATTGCATATTCATGAAATGGCCTATGATTCTTTATTAACATAAAGAGTATTAGACATATATTTAGCCGATTCAGGATATTGATCAAGTAATTGTACCCATCAAGATTCAAATAATTTTTTGCATAAGGAATTTTAACAAGTATAAAATTTGTAAAGAAAATCTTCAAAATGAGTTCCTAATTTTTCTTTAAGTTTTTTGCAAAGATTTAAGTCAATATAGAAAATACATAACAAATAATTTGTGTTAGGATGTATTTTCTTAATTGCACTAATCAAAGATGAATCTGAGTTGGTAAATATAACTCTGGGATTAATATTTATTTCTTTAAATAATATTATTAATATCCATCAAAAAATATCCAATGTTTTATTTTCTATAATTGCAGAAGCTATGATTCTTGTCTTGAAATGGTTATCAATAATAATAATAACACAAAGCAATATCTGAAACCGATTGGTATTTGATGTGGTATCCAAAATTATGAAATCATGAAAATTTTCATATAAAAATCATTATTATGGTGACATCCACAATAGATGATTCAACTTTCTTGATGAAGGGTCTAAGCGTGGCTTAACAATCCATAATGGATCTGAATCTTTCTGATTTAATAGCATTTGTAATATTTGTGATGCATCTGAATCACTCAGATTGTTTTTAAGCTAAAATTGGTATACCGCATTGTATAAATCTTTTTTAAAGATAGTATGGTCAGAATAGTTATGCATAAATAATGGATAAATGGATCATATGCCATATTTTTTTATGTCAGATAATATTTCTGAAGTTAATTTTTGAAATTGTAAAATCATTTCTTGTATTTATGAAGTAAGAATATGGTTATGATCATNAACGAATGAATTAATTTTAATAATATTACTTGTCTTAGGACAAGTAACATTAATTTTTCATGGACATTGTGTACGCTGTGAAGTTACATTTCGTCTTTTAATTAGATCAGAAGATACTTGTGGATTATGAATACCCGATCTTGAACATTTGTAAATAACATGATGTATTACTTCTCCATCCATTTGACTAGTCCTAATCTTGTAATTAAATCCCTTTTTTTTAGCAAAATCATCAATCCAGGTATTAAATTCTTGCCAATTCATAAAGGTAAGTCCAGTTTTTAACTCTAAACTATCTATTACTTCTGAATCAGAATCAAGAGATTCAAGATTATCGTCCAAAGAATGTTGTGCCATTATACCATTATGCTGATGATGATCATCTCTAAATTCATCACCAAAATTGAAGTTATACTAATAAACAAAAAGAAAGTATTAGTGAAAGTAACTAAAGCTAAACAGAAATACTAAAAAAAAACAGAAATTAAAGAGAAACAAGTACTTGAGAGAAAAAAGCATCATAGTTTATATTAATATCATTGCNAATTTCTTTTTCTAGTTCTTCTGAATAGGCATTTATACCAACATCTTTTATTTGATCGTAAAGCTGCTGATCATTTCCAAACTCATTAAAATTATACAAATGTTAAACAGAAAACTAACAAACAAAAAAAAAAGTATTAGTTAGCAAAAAGCAAAGAAATATAACTAAAGTTAAATAAAGCTATGAAAAAAACAGAAATACTAAAAAGAAACAAAGTACCTGAGAAAAAGAAGTATCATAGTTTATATTTCTATCATCATAGAATTTTTGTTTCTTATTGATATCAAATATTAATATTTTGCAACATTTTAATATGTGGTTTTTTTAACATTGTAAAGTTTTTTTTAGTATTTTGTATAACAAATAAAAAACTTTGCAAGACTGAAAATTTAGAAGAAAAGAAGAGCGAGCAAGTATGACAACATATGTAATCTGTGCCGTAATGGCATAAGTAAATTTGTGTAATGCATTTATCTAATACAAATCACATGTTATATGTTTTGTACACTAGTTTTTTTTATTTTATATAAAACTGGTGTGCGAAACACACATTTTGTAATACGTGTTTTACACACTAGTATACATTAAGAAATATTCTAAATATAATATGTTAAAATTACATATTAATTATAATAAATAATATTTTTAATATATAAATTTTGTATTTCATGTATATTTTAATAACATTTTATTTTAAAATTATATTACATTTTCAATAAATTAATTTTAAAAATTATTTTTATAATAATTACAATTACAAAAAAGATAAAAATATTCTATCTATACCTGTCTATTTTTCTTAATTTTCTTTGTCTATCATTTTTTACTTGCAGGCTTATTCTTTGTTTGCTGATATTCTAGCTAGTATTGTTAATGGTTTAGTTCAGCTCAACTTAAAGTTCAAGTCAAGTCAAACTGATTAAAAATCAAATCGAGTTGAGCTGAGCCATATCGGCTTGAAAGTTCAAGCTGAGCTAAACCAAACTAAGTCACAAAGCTGATGGAAACTGATGAAGCTAATGGGTAATATCTAATAAAAAAGTAAAAAAAAAAATGCTAAAATGGCATTTTTTATATAAAATAATATGAAAACTGCTATTTCAGCACGGTTATTTATGAAAAATATGACAAAATGGCATTTTTTTATAAAATAATATGAAAACTGCCATTTCAGCGCAGTTATTTATGAAAAAATATGCTGAAACTGCATTTTTTATAAAATAATATGAAAACTACTATTTTGGCATAGTTATTTATGAAAAAATGTGCTGAAACTGCATTTTTTCATAAAATAATATGAAAACTGCCATTTCAGTGCAGTTATTCATGAAAAAATATGCCGAAATGGCATTTTTTTTATTATAAAATTGTTATTTTTATCAGTTCTATCAGCTTTTATTGGCTAGTCACAGCTCAAGCTAAACTGAGTTGCAACTTAATATTCTCAAGCCAAACTGAGTTAAATCAGCTTCTGTTCTGAAGCCAATCTAAATCAGCTCTATTGACTCAGCTCAGCTTGAATTTAACAATACTAACCCTAGCTATCCTTTATAAATGGAACAAAAGAGGAATTAATTTAGTTAAAAATTATTGAAAAAGAAAATATTTTGACAAACTCTTGCATGAAAAATTATTTCGTACTTATTACTTACACTCTTAATTACCTTCTAGTATATTTCTAAAATTTATAAAAACATTTGCTTTAAAATGAAAAAAAAATTAGCGCTATTTTTTGAATACTGTAAATACTAAAATTCCTTTCTTATATTTACTAAAGATAGTTTACCAAAGATGTATTTCTTTATAATAAATAAAAAAAAATAGTTTCTATATAATAAACGAAAAAACCTGAGTATTAATTTTTTTTTTAAATAAATGCTAAAATCACCTTTTCATACTTACAAAATAATTAATAAAAAAAAATAGTTCTTATAAATAAAACAAAAATAACGTTTAATACTGTTTCTTTAAACATTTAATGTGTTAAGAGATATTTAAATAAAGTTTTACATATATACTATTAAAAATTTTGCAAAATTATGCTACAAAGATAATATTATATGACTATAATTTAAAACTGTATGAGTATTTTGAAAAAGAAATAAATTAAAAAAATTAAAGAGAACAATAAAGTCATAATAAATAAATAATAGATAATCTATTGTTTAATGCGTTTAACTATTTTTAAATATGAGTCACATAATGTATGTTATGATTGGATACTGATAATCTGACATAATACTAAACGAATTTTTGACTGGCATATAATGTTTAACCAATTAAATATTTCTAATGTCTCTTGTTATAACTTGCACGTGTCTTTCAAAAATTCTATTATTTAATTTCTCAAATCAGATGATGGGTGGCATATAAGTTCATTTACCAGTATCTTATTCTAGTATTAGATAGAGTTTTAGAGTAGATTTTAATATTTACTAATCTCTTTTATAATATAATACCTTATCAAGAAATAAAATAAAATAAAATAAAAATAACAAATTCTTTACTATAATAAAAAAAAATTATTGATTAATAATCTGAATTACACAACCAATAAAATTTAAAAATCAGATCACGTGATAGGGATGCATTCGAACACAGGTGTATTCAAATTTTAAACTCTATTTAATTTATAAATTTTATTTAAATTTAATTTTTTTTCTTCTTTTGCTGAAGCCTTAAAATCTTTATAAAATTGATGATCTTTTTCATATGAAACCAGTTTGCCAGATTTCACCAATTTCAACCACCTTTCAAAATTGATTACGCCTATTTTTTTTGCTAAAAAAAAATGGGGTTTAAGCTTTCTAAAATGTTATAATTATCTGAAGTTATTTTCAATAATCTTTGAATCCTTATTACTTTATTTAATAATGTTAAAATGTGGGTATTTTTTTATTTGTAAAGGTGCTTCTAATAATGATTTTGATGATCTCATGATCATATTGATCACTTGGATTTTGATTTTCTATACCTTTTCTCATTTCTTATATAGATTGCAAAAGAGCTCGAGCTTTTTGTAATAATTTAACAATAATATGTAATGGAAAAATTGTTGTTGTCTTATAATTTCAGTAGTAATTTGATCTTAGTTTAAATAATAAATCATAAATACAGATTATTATATTTGTTAATATAGTACAAGTAGACTTTTTTTTAATTTTGAATTCTTCTAAGGATAATGAAAACAATGAACCTAGATCATCAAAAAGCATCATAACATTCTGATTTATTAAATGATCATCTTGATTTATTATAATATAATTATCATGAATGTTATAAACTTTGAGACTATTTTTCATTTTTTGATCATTGTCTTCACCTTCTATTATATTGACTTCTTCTTCTTCATTTAATATAAAGTTTAGTGATGATTTTTGAGAATAGTTTTTATTATAATAATTTATAATTACAAACATACCCTTATTATCTGAAAATTCATCACTATCTTTAATTCTTATTAAATAGTTAGTAAGTATATTTCTATATTATTGTTTTGATACATTATTAGGATTGTATGTTGGAGGAGGGGTGAGAACTTTGTGCATATTATTAAGGACTATGTTTAAACTATTTTCCATATTGATAATATTATTTGGTATTTGCTCATCTTTTTTTACTTTTATGGCCTTCTTCTTATTCTTACCCTTACCTTCACTTATTTTCTCAATCTCGCTTTCTTCCTCAATTTCACTCGCTTTAACCTCACTCTCTTTAATCTTGCTCTCTTTCTCATTCTCTTCAGCCTCATCCATAATTACATCATTATCATCGTCATTATTATTTTTTTAAATTTATTTTTATTGTTTAAGTTGTTGTCATTGACATGATTATTTTCATTATTGTGATTGTCTTTTCTCAGGTTTCTTATCTTTACTCTCTTCCTTATAATCATCATTGAAATTATATTCGTAATTATTGTCATATTCTGAATTAGAATAAGATTCATTCATATCATTAAAATCATCACCTTCATTGTTGAATATTTCATATGTGTTCCCATTGATAAGTTCTATTTTTATAATATTTGAATCATCAATTATCCCTTTTTTATACCTGTATTCTTTTATCATCTTTTTGTTTTTAGCATGGATAATAATATTTCTACATATGTATATATAAATANTTAATTATTTAATTATATCTATAATATACAAATAAATAAAAATATAATAACTATAAATACCATTATTTTTAGACTTCATAATATTATCTGTTGCTGCACTTTTTTCTGCAGCAATTATTTCAAGAGAAGAGATATTTGTAGACATCTTATTTATGGTAATATATAGATATTGAAGTAAAGGTAAAAAAAAAAAAAAAAAGGCTAAAAACTTTAAAAAGTGAGAAATTAAATGCTAGAAGTGAGTTGGAAAACAAAAATACAAATATTATGAAATTAAATTGATTAAAGAAAAAATGTATATATAAAATTCAAGTAAAAATTAATTGAATTGAACAATTTTTGATAGAGCAAAAAAGAGGAGGAAATGGTCTTTTTTATATCTATTTAAAATAAATATGAATTAACTGAATAAAGTAGTTATTACTCACTTCATTATTTAATAATTAAAAATTTCTATTATCTGCTAAACATAACGGAAATGAAAGAAAATTCCAATAAAGACCTTTCTGTTTGAGACAATGAGAATTTATTATTAGTTTATTTTAAAGGAATTTGTAATTGAGATTTAATTACTCCCATTATTTTAATAATTAAATTATTTTAAGAGTAAATTTATTCCTCACCTGGGATAAGAAATTTATTACTTACCCCTATAATTTTTTCTAAAAATAGATATTTATTTTATATTTTTAATTAAAAATACAAACAAATTTATTGAATTTAATGATTGCATTTTATTAATATTACATTAATATAAAATTTTTGCCAAAAATGCATCTTTAATATTATTACAAAAAAATTTATAATTTCACAACCACTTGAACTAGTCTTGTAAAAATTAATATGCAATTATTTTCATACCTGCTGAACAACTTTACTTAAGCTTCCTTTGCTTATTTTCTTTAATCAAAGTCTTCAAATTACACTTGAAAGTAAAAAAACAAAATATATTTAAGTATTTTTACAAAAAAAATTCATAACTCCACAACCACTTGAGTTAGCCTTATAAAAATTAATATACAAGTATTTTCATACCTGCTGAACAATTATTTTAAGTATTTTTTATCCATTTAGTTTAACTAAAATAATAAAATTGTGTTGTGAAATTTCTATACAATATGAAATTATGTTTGTTAAAATTATTAAAATATAACTTTATGATAAAAATTTTACACAAGTTCTAAACCACTATTGAAAAATTATTTAGCTTTATTAATTAATGAAAACTTCTAAAATAAATTTTTAAAANAAAAAGAAAAAAAAAAAGATTTGAAAAGTTTATTATTAGAATGATAAATAAATAAACATTATTTAAGGGTGATGTCAAAAATGGAAATGTGATTAGGAAGTGAGTAATATCGTTCTCACCCTGGGGTGAGGAATAAATTTTCTCTTTTTTAATTATCTCTAATAACTTTCAAATTTAATATCTACTGTATATATAAAATTTATTTTAAGTTAATGTTACTAAAAATTATGATTTCTATCTTTTTTTTCATTTTGAAGTATTCTAATTTTAAAAATTAATTAGATAGCAATTGATTTTCATCATCAAGTACTCTGATATTAAAAGAAATATTAACTATGTATAATACTAATATAAAATAATAAATAGGAAATAAAAAATTATAATTATAAATTAAATGTAAAATAACCTTCTTGGATAATTTCAATTGTTTGCAACAATAACTTATTTTAATACTTCACATTTGTTTATTACAGTATATGTATTTAGCAGATTCTGTTATTTTAATAACTGTTAACAAAATATTTCATAATGGGCAAAATCAATTATGATGGTCATAAATCATAATTTTTACTAATAAAACATATGAATTACGTCAAATTACGTCTTTGTGTTACATCAGTCATAATTCAAAAAAATCTATTTCATGGGAAAAAAGAATATCCCAATTAAAGAAAAATTTTGTAAATGGAGAAAATTACAAGGTTATATCTTTTTTATAAAAATTTTTAATTTCTTAGAGTAATTTTTCAATTTTTTATATAATAAAAGTGTAATGAATAGCTTTAGCACTTTTTGAACAATGCCAATTAACAGTTAATCAAAAATCAAATCAGAATCAATTATCAAATAAAAAAATCAAATCTATAATATTGTACTGCAGTAAACATGATATTACTTTTTTAATCATGGATTCAAATCTTATTAATCAGCTTATATTCTTTAAAAGAAATAGAAATTGTGTTGAGATATATGGGTGAAATATCTAATTATTGTAGAAAATACAAATTGTTTGACAAATATCAAATAATTCGATAAATATCTTGAAAATTTAAAATCAACTTGTTATTTTTAATACAAAACATAAAATTAGGTAAAATTTGGGTTTATCGGAATGGCTGCGCCACAAACCATATAAATCAATTAGAAACGATTAATCGAAATTGAAAATCGAATCTTGGATGATTAGTCGATTCTAAATTCAATTATAATTATGGGAATCGATTCCAATCCCTAGAATTAACCATATGATGAATAGTTTCACTGATTGATGATTCAAATTTTTATATTTGTGTTGAATTGGTGTAATATTTTAGCAGACCTGAATCTCATGTATAATCAGAATACTTCTGGGACATACAGTATGTTCCATCTAAGAAATTGTTCAGGATTACAAGTAATAATAAAATAATGTAAATCCATGAAATATAGCTTATTAGAATCGTCTTGATAAAACGAATCAAATAGTAGTTATTTCATCTCTAAGTTGAATCATTGAATGTTATTAAAATCCGGAACACATCTTAGACATGTCCCATCTCAATAACACTGATCTTGGGAATTTTAATGAAATACAGCTGAATTATCTTGATGAGACAAATTGAACGGTAATTATTTCATATTTAATATTAATGAGACGGGACCACAGTTAAAATTTGGTTAATTATAATTAGCCACAATAAACTGTTAATTCGGTTAATTTGGTTAATTATAAATTGGCCAATCAAAAGAGTACTTGCGACCTCATTTAATCGTTCGATTTTGTGCGATTAAGTTTATTACAATGTTCTATTAACTAAGAAATAAATTTAGAAAATATGTTATTTATTCTTTATTATCACCCTTGACATCCCGATATTCAGCTTCGTTTGCACCACCATTACTTTCATTGCTATTTCCACGATTTTCAGCTTCACGCTAGATGTTTTCAAAAAAAATGAAATTAAAATACTAATACTTTAAAAGTTAAGAATAAACGTAAAAATATTATATCTCACCTTCTTATATACCATTTCAAATAATTTCAAACTTGCTATTTGTAATTCACCAACTTTAGATTTAATTTCATCTGCTTTAAGAGTGCTTTCACCGGTTTGCGCTTTAGCTACAACCTCTTTTAATGATTGAATTTGCGATTTAATATTTTCAGATTCTGTTTGATCTAATTGGTCTTTGTATTCTTCCATATTCTTTTCAGTTTCATGAATTACAGAATCTGCATGATTGGATGCTTCAATAAGTTCTCTCTTTTCCCGATCTGCGTCAGCATAACGTTCAGATTCGAGAATCATTCTCTCAATCTCATTCTTATTCAAACCGGAAGAAGCAGCAATAGTAACTTTAAAAGTTAAAAATCAGTTAGATCTTTGTAAAAAGGTACAGTCTATATTCCCTAATGAAATTTTGGGTATAGAAAGACATAAAATTTTTCTTCCAACTTACTAGATTGATCTTTGCCTGTAGCTTTATCTTGAGCAGCAACATTTACTATACCGTCAGCATCAATATCGAATGTAACCTCAATTTGGGGAATTCCCTTAGGAGCTGGGAGAATTCCTCTTAATTGGAAGTTTCCAAGTAACTTATTGTCACGAACCAATTCTCTTTCACCTTGATAAACCTTAATTTCAACGCTTGTTTGACCATCTGCAGCAGTTGAAAATATTTGCGATTTCTTGGTAGGAATCGTTGTGTTTCTATTAATTAGACGAGAAAATACTCCACCAAGAGTTTCGATACCAAGTGACAATGGTGTTACATCTAATAATAAAATATCTGTAACTTCTCCAGCAAGTACACCACCCTTAAGATTACAAATGAAATACTTGTTAAATACTTTTAAGTATGATTGAGATATTTATCAATAATGAAAATTACTTGAATTGCAGCTCCAATAGAAACAGCTTCGTCAGGATTAACGCTCTTTGATGGTTCGCGACCAAATAGTGCTTTTACTGTTTCAATAACTTTTGGCGTTCGTGTCATACCACCAACTAATATAACTTCACTGATGCTCTTGGTTTCAACATTAGCATCCTTCAAGGCAAGTTTACAAGGTTCAATGGTTTTATCAATAAGTCCTTTTGTAAGAGATTCGTACGTAGAACGAGTAAGCTTCATATTGATATGTTTTGGTCCAGTAGTATCAGCAGTAATAAATGGAAGATTTATATCCGTCTAAATATCAAATATTTAAATGTAAATATTTCTTTCTAGCATATTTTAAATCACTTATCAGCGATTTGATTTAATTGCCTGTATAGTGGATGAAAGCTCAATTTTAGCTTTTTCAGCTGCTTCACGAATTCGTTGAATAGCAATCCTATCTTGTGATAAATCTATTCCTTGCTTTAAAAATCCATATAAAGTTAGTTAATATTTGATTAAAAATACAAATTGATACAAGTTATTAAAATTCAGCCAATTCAAACCTCCTTTTTGAATGAATCGACCAAATATTTAACCAGCGCGCTATCAAAATCTTCACCACCTAAATGGGTGTTCCCATTCGTTGATTTTACTTCGAAAACTCCCTTCTGAATTTCCAATATACTGATATCAAATGTACCACCACCCAAATCGTAAACTGCAATGACTTTATCACCAACTTTATCTAGACCATAAGCAAGTGCTGCAGCAGTGGGCTCATTGATTACACGTAATACATTAAGACCTGCAATTTGCCCAGCGTCCTTGGTAGCTTGACGTTGAGAATCATTGAAATATGCAGGAACAGTAATTACTTTTTTTTTTTTTTTAAAAAAAAAAAAAAGATAGTATTAATATATATTAGTGCTAATTATATGCAACAAATCTTTTAAAAAAGTTATATAAATTTGAATCTGTACCTGCATTTTTTGCGGACTTTCCCAAATAGGCCTCTTTAGTATTGAAGAGAATACTCATACTCATCAATATAGAAGTTCACTAGATAATTATTAAAAAAAATCTTGTTTGTAGAATTACCTGCAGTTTCTTTCATTTTACCAACGACAAAAGCACCTATTTGTGCAGGACTATATTTTTTCCCACGAGATTCTAACCACGCATCACCATTTGTATGTTCAACAATTCTATATGGAACATGATTTATGTCTTCTTGTACTTCACGGTCTTTGAATCGACGACCAATCAATCGTTTCGTAGCAAAGAATGTATTTTCGGGATTTACAACAGCCTAGAAATTAAAGCCAAAATGAATATTATGCAAAAATCGGCACACAGCTTTGTATCACATATCACAAAAATCAAAAATCAAAAAAAAAAAAAAATATAAAATAGATGAATCCCCAGACGATTCATAAAGATTGTTTCTTTATTCCTTAACTTTACTACCAATTTCCCCAGGTAATATCATAATTACTAATATTCATTAGATTTTATAATTACATACTTGACGTTTGGCAGGTAAACCAACTAATAGTTCACCCTCCTTTGTGAAAGCAACAATGGAAGGTGTGGTACGTCCTCCTTCAGCATTTTCAATGACGCGAGGTGTCTTTCCTTCTGTAACTGCAACACAACTATTGGTTGTTCCCAAATCGATACCAATCACCTGTCCTTGTACCTTAGAGCTTTTAGTTTACATGGAGTAATAAGTAATCATTATTAATAATAAATTTACGAGTTTTAAATTTACTTTACCTTTGAGCTCGTGAAGTTACATAATGAAAACTAGTATTTATTCCCTAAATTCATAAACAGATAATTCTGCATGTAGATAGACCTTTGTTAAGTAGTAAGTCATAAAATTTTATAATTACCAGACGACTTCCAAACTTGTAACCTGAACGAGCAAGAAACGAACGTCCAAGCTTTGAACAATACATGTTTACAAAAATACTAGATTAATTTTTTTTTTATTTGATCTTTGATTTAAAGATGTTCGGACGATCAATCAAAAGTCATGGCAGCAAATTAAAATTCGCTACGTTTCTTTATAACACCTGACTATAAACAGACTTTTGTCTGAAACGGCGTGCCATAATCTTTTATAATCGGCATTAAAATCATTATAATCATTATAATCGAGAAAAAAATTATATAAATTAAACAAATTTAACTTATTTACATATTTTAATAATCGCATACAAATTTATCTGAACTATTTAAATTCCAGATTATAGTAAAAATATTCCGATACATGCAATTTTAATTCTATCATTCTTTTCCTCAATAAAAAATTTTTCGAATTAATAAGAATAAAAGTGGAAAAAAAGTTATATACATTACAGAAATTAAATTTTCAAAGGGAAAAAAGAACGAATTAAAAGACAAAATAGATTATTTAAAGATAAGACTTTATATTAAGAATTCATAATAAAGCAATTGTCAATTTGTTTATCGTCGATTTCTGCGATGATCCTATTTGAACAGAATAAAACTAATTAGAAAAACCAAAAATACTAACATTCGCCCTTACATAAATTTAACTTACATCAACACCAAATCTTTGAGAAGGGTTATTTGATGAAGAAGATTGTTCATTATTTTTAGAAATACCTGATGGGTTAGGATTAAGACCAGCGGCTGGACCGGTAGGTACTGAAATGATAAATGTACGATAAATGAGGATTCTCTTTTTGTTTATTAAAAAAAAATAAGTGTGTAATTTATATACCTGATCCTCCCATCATTGTGTATCTATCTTGATGCGGACCACTCGAAGGTCTTCTCGTAACCATCATAGAATAACGTGGTAACTCTGATGTACCAGCATATTCCCTTTCTCTATAATGGTCCAGTCTTTTATTCCAATCTTTTCTACCATCTTCTCTTTCTCGATCTCGCCACTCTCGTTCTCGCGATCGATCCATATTAACATAATTACTGTAGCTCCATCTGTCACGTAAGTCAGATCTATCTCCACCCGATCTCGCATAATCTCGTGGTTTTGATTCCATTGTGATTCCACTTCCAGAATTATTTCCTATAATACTGCTATCTAAAATTGGGTCGCGTTCACCGGAAGTGTTTGCACTTTGTCCATCCGGGTTAGCCGGATCATAGGGAGAAGAAGCAGATGATGCCATCAATGAAGACTGTGCACCTTGCCTCGGTGTAGCTGGTAAAGATCCAGCAGAGTTAAAATATCCAGATCCACTATGGTAACGGCCGCGATCTCCTGGTGACATAGACATACCCCTGTATGATCCTCCCATACGATTCCCTCTAAAATGACCACCACCATAATAACGAGGACCTCGCGGTGGGGACATGTGTTCAGGACGAGGACTTGTTTGCAAAGAGGTATCACCCAAAGGTATATTATACGAGGAATTATAATTGCTAGAAGATTTAAGGGTTGAATAAGAAGGTGAATGCCTTCCCCTCGTTTCTTCATATGAACCATCAGAATGACTTGAATTCGCGTGACGTCCATATTCATTAGTACTGAAGACATTAGTATCCTTTGAAGTATCTGATGAGGTAATAAAATCAAATCTCAAGTCAACCTCAGGGAAATATCCATCATTCATCAAAGATGATTGACTAGCGGTATTATTATCCTCTGTTTTAGGTGGCTTCGGTGATTTTGGTGATATACTAACAACGATTAAATCCGAAACTTCCTCAGATTTTGCTTGTTCATTTATCTGTTTGTTTTCGATTGACTTTTGTTTAAGTTCTTCAGTAGTAGTTGATACTAGATCTATGGAATTTTTCTGAACATCCACATTGCCATTGTTAGAAGATTCAGCTAACTTTATCTTATCTTGCATATCTTGATATTCCTTTAATGAAAGTTTTGTTTTAACTGGAGCATTCACAATCGATGAGGAAGGTATGTCATTATTATCGATAGATTTATTAACTTTCTTGTCATTCTCCGTTATGGATAATACTTCTGTAATGGGCTTTTTCTCTAATGCCTCTTTTTGATTTCGATATTCATTAAGAGACAATTTTTTAGGCTTCAAAGTTGTCGTTTTAGAAGTGTCATTTGCTGAATTGTAAGTAGATAAAGAATCCGTTACTTGTTTTTTCAAATCTCCAGAAGCCTTTATAAAAGTTGTACTTTCAACATTATCACGATTATCTGAAGTTAAAGATTGTATATTACTATTTTGTGAAAATTTGGCTCCTTCTTTTTCAACTTCGATCTCTTTTCCTTTTCCTTTGGACAAATTTTGTAATTCTTCAGTCTTTTGACGTTTTCCTTTTACATCTGACCCATTCTCACCATATAAGTTTTTCCCATTTTGATTGTTCAATGTGGGACCAGGGCTTGATGCCACTCGTTTTGCTGGTATAACAGGTGTTGGTAATGGCACTATGCTTTCATGATCAATCTCCTCATCTTTGTCCATAACTAAATCCTCATTAGAATTGTTTTTTGATCCTTTAGACTTGTCTACATCCTCTGACTCTAAATATTCAGGAGTCATTTCTACATTAGAATCATGAAGGATAGACGAAGATAGATTATCATTTACCGAGGTAGATATTGTTTCGATAGTCTTTTTCCATTCATGCATTTGAATAAGATAATCCTTAAAAGGTATCCGGCTTATTGCAGGTGGAGGTGGACGCGGAGGGCTAGTTGATGACTGTAATATATCATTGACACCTGCAGTTTTTATAGAATGGTCTATTTTATTGGGAGGATCATATAAAACTTTTCATGAGATTAATAAGCCACCAAAAGTTTGAAAATATGTTAAAATATTAACGAACAAAGATAATATATAAATAAAATCAAGTCCGATTGACTCTCGGTATGAAAGATGTTGAGTGACGCGAACCTGATAATTGATCCTCATTACTATCCTTGTTGATTTGTTCATTAGAATTGTTTTTATCAGCATTATTGCAATCTGGAAGAGTTACTTCTATAATCGATGTGTCATCGTCGACAGACATTTCGGAATTTATTGACGTTAAAGATGAGTCTGAATGTTGTTCCTCATCATCATCATGTTGTTGTAACCTCCGTTTTGAACTATCAGTTTTAGACAACAACGAAGAACGTGTATGTCTATTACCCGTTGATTTTTCCGTTTTTCGAGAATTTAGAGATTTCCTTTTAATATTTCCAGATGTCTCTTCTCGAACTCGATTAGAAGTATCTTTTCCCTTATTTCTTTGACTATATGGAGCAACATTATCAGATTTTATATCTATTTCTTTCGTCTTTTTTTTATCCTTACGTCCTATTTGACTGGATACTTCATTTTCTTCTATCAGATTTTTATTATTTCCATTTAGGGATGATTCATTTAACCTTTCAGAATTTTGTTTGCCTTTGCGATTAATTTTACGTGATAAGCTAGCGTTGTCACGTTTTTTCTGTGGATCCATATCATCTTCGTAATCTTCATCGTTTACTCCTGGTGAAGTTTCTTTCTCTCCTCCTAACATTTCCTCAACATCCATTACTAACTTTTTATTTTTCCTAGATTTACTTAATATTTTTCCTTCATTTTGCATTTTATTAATAATGCAATCGTCCTTATTTTCACATGCACATTCTGTTACTCGTAAAATCGCTGCTGTTATCTTCCCAATTTCGTCTCTTTTTTTTGCGAGAGTATTCTCGTCATCATTTTCAAAAATTGAATCTTGCATTAGGCTATTAGCAATATGATTAGATTCCCAGTCCCAACCAATTGTTATCTCTCTCCCCTTTAAAATTTCGCGTTTAGAAAAAATCCCTAAATGTACTTCATCACCACCTGGCACTACTATAGTTCGAGTTTCAGCATTAGGATGACATGATCGACGAATAAACCTTGCCTCGGTACCAACTCGACGAGCATCAACACAAAGATTCAATACAGGATAAAAGAGAACAAATGGTTGCGTAACACCCAATAAGGAATATTGATTGCTTTCATTAGCTTTATAATCTGATTTTAAACAGACTTCACCTTTGAATTCAACAATAAAGAGCCCTGGAGAAATATTAGTCTCGGCAAATAATCCGTAACAATTGAAATGTTTTTTGAGCATTTTAGATCGGACTTGTTTAACGATTGTTTTCATGAATGGCCGAGCTAAAGATTCTTTTTCCATATTGAATATATTACCAATTTCCAAAGAGGGCGATGTTGATCGTACAGATGATGATTCTTGATTATCATCACGATTATGTTCATTATCAGTCTTAGATGTTGACGAAAGCGACATGGATCTTTTTCTATGTTGGAACTGTGAATAGATTTTAGGGAACAGTTCTTCTACTGCTTTTGATTTAATGATATTTTTCTCTATGGTTTCATAATCCTTGGAATGAGAATTTGATTGGCGCTCTTTTACAGCGAATGATAAATCAGAAGACCTATTACGTGATTTATTAGACGTGCCTGCGATACTTGACTCGCCCATTTGTGAAACAGAAAGAGAATACACTCCTAGTTCAGTTTCACGGCGAATTTTCTGATGCTTTTTGGATTTTTTACCGTCCTTTAATGATTTTTCTACTTTTATATCAGAGCAATTATGACACTTATATTCTTGGGCATTAGGATCAGCTCTCATACACTGAATATGTTGCCAAGTATAACAACTATCGCATTGAATAGTATATCCATCATCGTCAGAATTGCCACATATACATCTAATTTCATCAGTGTCCACCAGGTTATCGGGCGTTGTTTGATCCTCACTATCAATTCCTTTTTCGCTCGTCATCTAGGAAATTATAATACAAAGGAGTAGTATATTAATTTCAATTTGGTTGAGGTTAATATTATATTATATTAACTTACTTTTATGTTTTCGAGTTAAAGACAATAAGTAATAAAAACTTATATTTAAATCAAGCCTTTGTGCGATATTAATAAACTATTAATTAAAAGTCTAAAACCTGCAAGTAAAGGTAAAAAATATAGGAATGTAAGACATTAATTAGTAATGCTATTTTAATTCTTCAATTTAACGAAGCGACTAAGATTGTTAAAACAAAGTTAAGCAGTAATGCCGATTCTCAAGTCCTTGTCATATACTTTTATTATAATAATTATTTGTATAACGAATTATTATAGAAATACTATTACAAAAACCAAAGTAACCACTGAGAATCGGCCACACCGTTTAGCAATAAGTTAGATCTATAAAAATTGCAATAGTGTGATTACCTATCGGCAATAAAGGACAGTCGAAAAAAAAGCTTGGCCGTTTCTTCATATGTTCACAAAATAAAGCGCAGTACTTATTAAGACCTGGAAAACTTCTAATAAAGGCCACCGTAGTACATTAAATTTTCTATTTAGGTGTACAAAATAACTTTATCTAATGTCCAATAGTCCAATATAGGCCTGTTCATGTCTGGTTTGATGTCTTATTTGTATTACCTAAATTTAACTATATGAAAAAACATTATATGTCCGGTAAAAAAAAGAATTACAACAAATAATAGAAAATCAATTAGTTAAAAATACATTAGAACTAATTGACTCCGAAGGTGATGATGATAGTGAACTTTTTATTCTCGGCTTATTAGCTTTAAATGAAGAACGATATTTGGGAAACTCGCACATATAATAATGTAGCATTGGTATAATGATATTTTACCAGCTTATGATGATATTAGGTTTAAAAAAATTTTAAGAATGCTTCCAGAAAAATTTAAATCTTTGGCTAATTTAATTAAAAATCATTCAATTTTTCAAAGTAATAATTCAAAACAACAATCACCTGTAGAACTTCAACTGGCGGTATTTATAAGAAGATCGGGATCAAGAAATGATATATTTTCAATCTGTTCTAACTTCGGAATAGCAGAAGGAACTGTAATCCTGTTTTGCAAACGCTATTATTTCTTATAAAACAAGCTATGTTAAATGGCCAAAAGGTCAAGCTAGGGAATTTGCACATGAAGGATTTAAAGCAATTGGAGGTAATTGAAGATACTGTATTATTGGATCAATAGATGGTACTCATTTTGTTTTACAAAATGCTCCAACAAAGGACAAGGAAGTTTATTTTACAAGAAAGAAAAGATATGCTTTACATTGTCAAGGACTCAAGGTATAGTTGATCATAGAGGTATTTTTTTAGATTTGATGTTGGTTGGCCTGGTAGTGTTCATGATGCCCAAGTATATCAACACTCACATTTTTATTCAAATGGATCTTCTTTAATTAAAGAGAGTGATTTTTAATTGGTGATAGTACATATCCTTTATCTCTATTTCTTATAAAACCTTATAATTAATAATGAACAAAAAAGCTTTAACCAAATTTTTTCTTCTCATCGTATTGTAGTAGAACATTTATTTGGTAGATTAAAGAACAGATTTGTAGGAATAGGAAAAATAGCTGTAAAAAAAAATTTCAGCTGCAGTTAATTTAATTGATTGTGCAATTATTTTACATGATATATGGATGAACAAGATGATAATAATTTTAGTGGTAATTATGATGACAACAATAGTGATGATTGTAATGAAGAATTAAAGAGCTGGAGAAACAAAAGAAACAAAAAGAAATTGTATTATGAGAAAATTATTTACTTCATTTTAAATCATATAATTTTATAATAATATTAAAAAATAAAAAATTTCAAATTATAATAAATAGTTATTGGATGAGGAGGGACAAAAATATTGGTCATCCCTTTGGGGTGACTAATAGTTATCATCATATCCAATAACTGTGTTATTGTTCAGACATAGGGATGGGAGGTATATACCAAAGGATAATATATAACAGCTTATAACAATATATAATAATGATAATGTTGGCTAGCATTAATCATAAAGCTGACCAGAATTATTTTATTTGTTTCAACTTAAATGGATAATGATAAATAAATAAATGTAAATAATCAATAAAACCAATAAAGTCTTTAGTTTTGCTTTTAAATCTTTAAAATTATAAATATTAAAACATATACAAATGGTATATATTTCTGAATATATATAATATGTTATTTACCATCCTTATTCAGACATCCACTGTTCATGTTATATAGATCATTTTCATCTAATCATTTGGTCTTGTGACCGATATAGCTATTTCCCATCCAATAATATGTATTATGTCCCTAAATAATATTATCATCCCCTACAATTAAAGATGACACTACAATTATTTTTCCAAATCCACAATATTGCAGAATTTTGAATCGAATTGTGCATAGTAATCTGCAATTCTGCAATTCCAATTATATAATTTATATAAAATACAAAATCGCTAATTACTTGAGATATAGTAATTAGATTTTAATAAAATTTATACCATTTGAATCTTCTCATTAAGATGAATCGAATGGTCTTTTTAATATTAATATTAATAGAGATACAACTACATAAACATTTAACAAATTTTGGAAATAAAACATGATTCAATGATTAGATTTCAATATTTTTTATACCATTTGATTCGTTTCAATAAAAGGATTTGAATGGTAATAATTTTTATCTTTCTATCATCAATATTAATGGAGATAAAACTAGATAAATATTTAACAAATTTTAGAAATTAAACATGATTCAATAATTGGATTTCAATATCTTTTATACCATTCGATTCATCTCAATGAGAGAATTTAAATGATGATAATATTATCTTTCTAGTATTGATATTAGTAAAGTTATGGTTTAATAAATTTATAATATATAATTTTGGCCAAAATTGCAGAATCAGACCTTAATTTTTGCAATTGTCCACAATATTACAAATTGCAATTATTTTGCAATTGCTTATTTATAGTTTTATCTTTATTTATAATATTAATTATATTAAATCTGCATGAACTTATAAGCTAAATGATAACTTCTTATTATTTCATATTTCATTTATTTAATTATTATTATCATATTTCATTTATT
>QKYT01000026.1:108756-129391 GCA_003550305.1 Glomus cerebriforme
AATTATTATTATCATATTTCATTTATTCAATTAGTATTATTATTTATTCAATTATTATTTATTTACAATTATTATTTACAATTATTAAATTGTTTCTAATTTTTTTATTATTACTTTATATAATATTCTTAATTATTTTCAATAATGATAAATTTGGTTAGTATAAATTAATTTCTATTTTTAACTTTTCCATTTGGAATTTATAATCATGCTTCATTTTTTTTTTAATCTTTGTTTAAAAATTTTGACTTTTGACTAGTTAATATTAGTAAGGTAACTTTAGGTATTTTAGGATTAAAATTTCAAATAGTGTATATTAATTTTGGATGCCTTTTCACATATTTCCTAATATACAAATTATATAAAATTCTTTTTAAATACTCATCTACTTTGCAATATCAGGAAATATATTATAAATCTAATATAGAATTCATGATTAAAATCAAGCTAAAGTTTAAATCCTAGTATACAAAATTTCTGCTATTCTACTTGGCTTGGAATTAAGTTTTAGAATAACAAGAATTATACTATTTATTATATCTTTCTAGCTCAAATTTAATCACATCTAGAATATTAAAAAATTTTATTAAAAAATTTTAAAAACTTGAAGAATGTGAAATATCCAAAAAGTCTTTAAAGATCATATGCAAACCTAATTTGTATAGTAACTCTTTATGCTATACTGCTTTCCTTTAAAAGTAGGTCCAAAAAATAAGAAATGAAGTGATGAACTTTGAGAGACTATGATCTTTTAAGCCTAATATATACAATATATCTTATTTTTATGATATCTTAGAATTAATTCTAAAAAGAATTTGTTATTATCTAATAAAATAAAAAATTTACACTTAAGCTTATATATTTTAAATGTAAATTTTTTTGTATTAGAACAAGTAAATTATAAATTCTAAATTATATTTTAGTATATTAATATTTTCTTAATATATAGAAAAGATGATTCATTTATATAAATCTTAGAACAAATTTTTTACCTAAAATGTAATTTTTTTATAGATGAAATCAAAAGTTTAAAAGCTTTGGACTATGTTTTAAAATACTAATAATTTTTTGATATACAGAAAATCATTCTAGAGTCATTTGCTTTACATAAACCTAGAAACATTAAGTTTCACTTTAGGTATAAAAAATTTGGATTAAATAAAAAAGCTGTAGTTTAAGTTCTAGTATACAAATAATTTTTTAATATACAGAAAGCCATTCTAAGGTCAAATCATTTATATAAATATTAGAATAAAAAAGATTAGTTTATTAAATCTTCTGATAAGTACCTAAAATCTTATTTTAAAGCTTATTACAGTCTAATCTCGATATAACGAACCCACGATATAACGAACTCTCGATATACCGAACTTTTTTTAAAAAACCAGTTTCATAATATATAAAAAAATCTCGATATACCGAACTTCATATGAAACTTGATATAGCATATACCGAACATGTATTGATATACCGTCTATTATAAAATATAATAAAAAAAATCTTGATATACCGAACTGGTCATGTGATTAGTAGATTATAAATAATATCTTTTTATCTGTTGAGCCAAAAAAAAAAAATTGTAAATGTAAATAAGCAACATTAAAAAAAAAGAAAGATTATGCTTGTTTCATGAATCGTACAACGTACTGTTTCTAATAGTATTATAGTAGTACTATAATTTTTTTGAACATTTTATTAATAATAATATAATTTATGAATTTTTAAACATTTATTTTTTTACAATAATAAAAATTTTATATCGAAATACATAAGATAAATCACGTGATTTTTAATATACTGAACTGTTTATTACTTACTTATAGAGTTCGGTATATAAAGAAAATTTGATATACCAAACTACCTCTATATACCGAACTTTTGCTCTTGAACCACGAGTTTGGTATATCGAGATTAGACTGTAATATATTAGGTTATATAATATCCACTAGCATATTTCCTATAAAAATCAAGTTTAGAGCTAGTTGGCTTATTACAAATCTTATAGAAAAAGTACTTTCTAACCTTAAAATATCCTTTAGACTGATAGCAGATACATCTACAAATATTTTCAGTTCTAAATAAATAGTTGCAAAAATATTTATCTATCATAGTAATAAAAAATAAATATTATATTTTAAACAAAGATTTCATAATATTAATATAAGTACCAGAATAGCAATACTTTTATCATGAATACATAAATTTAATTATCTGAAGCAAGATCTACCTTTCAGTAAAAAGTTAAAAAGGCTTTAATAAATATAATCAAAGCAAAAATCTACTATAGAAGGTTAAAGAATGACAAATTCATGCAAAACTATAAAGAAAGGATTAAGAATTTATGTCAGGCAGAAGATCTCAATGAATATATTCTAGAAAATGCAAAAAGATTATTTCTAAATAAGAATAAGTATTATCAAATTATAGATGATTACAAATCATATTATAGAAAAGATCTAAAAATTCTTAATGATATTATGAATCTCTATAAACTATATTATAAATTAGCCAAGAAGTATTTCAATAGGATTTTGAAAATTATATATAAAGATTGTTTTAAAAAATTAGAATTTTTATATGAACTTTATCCAAAATCTTATTGTTTGAATAGTCAAAAAAGAAAAATATTCATAATATTTGTCTTACCTTCCTTTTATATATGTAATTTAACTATTTTAAGTAATAATTTGCAAAATATTTTCTTATAATTTTACCCATTTTAATCTATAGAGTTTCTGGAATTCTATTTCAATACTAAAGAAAAGTTTAATAAAGAAGTTAAAGACTTTTTTAATTCATAAAATCTATCAGAATGATAATTCTATATTAGGAAGAATGATCATTAATTTTTCTCTTACAAAAGATTTTTTTGGGCTATATTCCTTATTATTTTCCAGCTAGTATAAAACTGGCTAATTTTTTTATACCAGTAATTCTTTAATATAATAAATTTGAAAAGACTAATTCATATCAGTCATATGTCTTCTTTTACCTTACTTCTAATTTACTAAAACATCATTGAATAATCTAGATTTATTAAATCTAATAGGTCTTTTTGAAGTTTAGAAATTTTAGCAAAAATATATTTTTTTTTTTATACTTTGCAGAAGAAATACCCAGAAGATGAATTACAAAATTGTTAAATTCTAAGAGAAAAATAGGAAGATCTTTTATCCAAGCTCAATAATGTTCAGTAGAAAGTAATCTCATCACTAGTCAAAATAGAACAATTCAGTCTAAATTTGATCAGATCTAGATTGAATAATAATCTAATCTGTATCAAATTAAGGTCAGTTTTTTTGGCACAGTTAGGTTGCTAATTATTACAAATTTGGAAAAAAAAAATTTGGCTATTAATTATACTTTATTAGACTTTAAAAAAAGCAAATTTGATCTTTAAAAACTATATATTTAAAAAAACCAATATTTGACTTTTAAAAATCCATATATTTCACCTTAAAAATTCTAGTTTGATATATTTATCAATAATATTTATTCTATATAAAGCGTCTAATATAATATAATATAATATCCTATAAACCTACTAAAAAATCCATATAATATATAATAATAATATCCTATAAAACTACAAAAATCCATATAATAATATTTATATAAAACTACCAAAAAAACTTCATTTAATAATATAAAAATAACAAAAAAAGAAAAAAATAAAGTTACAAAAGAAAGACACATGCAACATTTGACTTGAAAACTTCTTGTAATAGCATAAAAATCAGAATTAGTTATAGATTGGAATATACTACTTTCATATTGAAAATAACATTAATAGTTTTTCTTCTTCTGGATTGCCTTTTTCTTTTCCCTTTTAACTTTTTTTCTTTTCATAATTTTTTTGCTAATATAATGTAAATAATCTTAGTTTATAATAAAATTAATAAAAACTAATTCAACTTACTGATTGTAAGCTTTCACCAATTTTATCTAAATCTTCAGGTCAAATCAAATTCATTTCTGCTAAATTTAATAAATAATCTAAATTCAGATCTGTTAAATTCAAATTATTGTATTAAGTCATTTTATCATTATTATCATTAGAGATACACAATTTGATTTGATATTTGACATTCGATTTGAATTTGATTTGAATTTGCAAATTCAAATCAGCTTTTTTTGATTTGATTCAAATTTGATTTGATTTGATTTGAAAATTCTTTAATTTGATTGGTTAATTTGACAAATATTTGATATTTGATTCAAATTTGATTCAAATCTGATTTGATTTGACAAATTCAAATTGGCTTCATATTTGATTTGATTCAAGTTTAGAAATCTTAATTATCGTTAACTCCATATTTAAATATTTTGACATCCATTATTTTATTTCTGATTTTCTCAGCATTATATGTCTATTCAGGAGTGTTTTCAGGCCCACTACTTTTTTGCATGTTGAATTTTCTTAGCAATAAGATCTAATATATCCTGAAGTAAGTATTTTAACTATTAAAAATAAAGATAAAATAAAGGCTGAATAAATACTAGAATAAATAAATAACAATTAATTGCTTTATTGCCTTCTTTAAGCACTATTTACCTATAATCATATATATGCAAAAATTGCTTATTATCTAGCAATTTTTGTTGCATTTCATCTTCTGAATTTGATTATTTGCTAGAATGGTATCCATTTTGAACAAAAATTAATAGCAGTTTGTCTTTATTAAATTTTTATAAATTATTATCATTTTGAATCTTCTGTTTTTTTCTATCGAATATATAAAAATTAATTGTTAAATAACTTAAAAAGAATTATATTAAAATAAAATCCTACTTACTTTGAACAAGTGGATATTTATATGTATATGTCAGTTATTTTTATCTAATTGGCCCGATTGTCACTTTTTTATTCTATTTCTTTTATGCTTATATATTGATCATAATTAATTAGATAATAGATTATAATACCTACTTATTAATTTCTTTAATTCAGAAATCAATTTTTTGTAGATCTTATCTGACTGTTCAACAAAAGTCTTGCCATAATTTAATGTGTATTCGTTAGGGATTTGGTCTTTCAAAATATGTTTTATTTTAGACTAAATAACAAAAAATTAAAATTGAATAGTAAAATGAGCACATCTGCGTAATTAACCAACTGTGACGCAGAAAAATTTTGCAAAAAAAAATATTTTCTTAATATATAAAGCTTTTAAAAAAATATGTAATATATATATTTTTGCCTGCTCTGCAAGTTTACTTAGAGTAGTAAAGGTGATTTTGAAAGTCATTTTTGACTTATTTCAATAAAACACTTTTTTTTATTAAAATTAATCTAACTATTTTTGAAAATGATTAGCAAAGACAGATTTTTTTATTTTTTTTATATGTAAAATCAAAAATAACTTTTAAAATCCTCTTCTGGTCTTTAAGTAAACTTGCAGAGTGACTAAAAATATAGCTACATTAAGAATTTTGGGAGTTTTTTATTAAGTTATAAACTTATTTTTTATAACATTTGAAAATTGTTACATCACTAACCTGACATACATTCCAGACGTGTATAAAAAGGCTGTATATATAAATTTGATTACAAATTAATAATTCTTACCCTTGATGCTATATCATTAGTTTTATTTGGAGATTTATTTTTTGATTTTAATCTTTTTTTAGATCATTCTGTTGGCAAAAAATTAGTAATTAATCAAGGTATACAAATTTATCAGTATCATTTAAGTTCACCTTGAAGAGCTTTATTTTCTTCATATAGTTTATCTGTTTCAATTTCAAATATTCCATTATACTCACGCAACAAGGTGTTCTCCTCTTCTACTTGCTGAAGATTATCTTATAAATTGTCTATTTTCTATTTTAATTCGACTACTATTAATCATTCTCTATATAATTCATCATGAAGTTAGCCATTTTCAGTTTTCAACTTATCAACTTCTATTACAAATTTCACATTGAAAGATAGATTGTTACATCTAATTGTTCTCTTGATTCCTTTATCATAATTTTTATTCTTTATATTCAAATGAAATAATTAAGTTTATATATAATGTTAGAGATAACAATAATTTAGTTTATTTGTAATTAGTTCGCTCTTTAATTAGTAAAAGCACTGGTCAAAAACTGATCTATCTTACAGATATCTTATAAATATCGGGTACCCAAAATGCGAAAAATCTGCTATACATCGAATACCCAATATATATACTATAGAATTAAAAAATACAATTTATTAATTATCTCGCTATCCAGTGATCATAAAATGATGAAATATAGTTCATTCGATTCGCCTCACTGAGATGTATCGAATGGTACTAATTACGTATTTCTAGGTACGATAGATATCGAGATATTGCATTTTTTGTTTATTTTTTTTACGATTTATCAAATATCTCATCATCTATCATACCTAGAAATGCAATATTAGTACCATTCGATACGTCTCAGTGAGGCGAATCAAATGAGCTATATTTCATCATTTATGATCACTGGATAGTGAGATAATTAATAAATTGTATTTTTTAATTCTATAGTATACATATTGGGTATCCGATGTATAGCAGATTTTCCACATTTTGGGTACCTGATATTTATAAGGTATCTGTAAGATATCTGTAAGATAGATCAGTTTTTGACCAGTGAAGGTATAGTATTTTTGTGCTAAAATATATTTATCAATTCAATTGAAGTTACAAGAACTGAAGATAACTTAAGAAAATTCACAAGATATTTATACAAAAATAAATATATATATAAAGATAATAAATATAATAACTATAACTAATATAATAAAAAAAATAAATAAAGTAAATATATTAACTATCCTAATTATCTTAACTATCACTACTATTACTAAGATCACTATAATTATAGAAATTACGATCATAGAGTAGCACAGTATAGCACAGTAATTAGACGTAGTAAATCTTCATATTAATAACTTTTAGTCTTCTTTTATAACCTAGCTCCTGTGATAGTCATAGCTTCTTCAAATAAAGCTTGATATTGTATTATACCAATTCTTAAAATCATGATTAACATAGTATTTTTAAATTAATTAATTTGTTCTTCTCCTAAAAATTCAAAAATATAATATGTATGAACTACTACTTTTTGATAGTATTTTAAGAGTAATTTCAAATAAAAGCTCTTTCTAATAATGTAAAGGTCTTAGTTTCAATGACTTCTTCAATATACCAAGTATTTAAGAGGGTTTTTTCATAATTTTGTTTATGACAGCTTTTCTTAATTATCAAAAAAGAGAATAATTAATTTGTTGACTTGAAAATTCATTTTTATTATATAAAGTGATATTAAGCAAGATTCATAGTAGTATTATTTCTTTAAAAATTTTCCAATATAAAGTTGCAATTGTTCATTCTAAATTTTAAGAAATTACAACTAAGGGTTGTCAGTTACTCCTATTTTTATATATTTTCAAAAAGCTTCCATTTACTAGAGTTTTTAGGATTTTTCCTAATAATTTCCTTAATTTGTAAGCATTATTTTCTATAGTTATAGCTGAAATTATTTTAGTATTATAGAAATCTGTAATTATGTAATTCTGTAATTATTAAGTAATTCATCAAAAAAATTCTGAATTCCGTAATTAATTTCATATTACGAAAATATTTGGCCAGAATTAATCTTAATTTTGGCTGAATTATATTTAGAAAATTTAATAAATAATAACTCAGCATCTAGTGATCCGTTTTGGATGATCTTACTACCATTCGATTCGTCTTAGTATAACGATTATAATGGTATTAAGATCATTTAATTTCAATTACTAGATCATGTTCTGATATCAATAATTGTTAAACATTTATAGTATCATAACTTTGTTAATATTAATACTAGAAATATGATCTTACCGCTATTAGAATCATCTCATCATGACAAATTAAATGGTGATAAATTTAATTAAATCTAATTATTAGATCTTGCTCAACTTCAATAATCTTTAAATGTTTATAATATTTTAACTTCGTCAATATCGAAGTTAGAGAAATAAAACACATACCATTAGATTTATCTCAATAAGACAAATTTAATAGTAGTAAGATCAATAAAATCAGATTACTAAATTATGAGCAAATGTCAATTTCATATTATTACACAAAATGTAATTAATTACAGAATTACATAATTAATTACGATTACAGAATTTTAGATTTCAAATTTGCTAATTGAATTTCAGAAATAACTATACCATTTCCTATAACATTATAGATATAATATGGTCCTTTCTATTTGGGGTTTAATTTTTCAGATTATTGTTTATTTAGAGTAGCATGATAATATAAGACTTTATCACTAATCTTAAATTCTATTTTTCTTTTTAGCTTCTTATCATAAAATCCTTTTGTTTTTGTTACTCAACCTTGATTTGCTATTGCACAGTATTTTTAGTATCTGATAGGTATGTTAATTAATGATCTATGCTATGTGCTCAATTAGGTTAGATTCCTTCTTCATTTCTGTACTATCAGCTGGCAATTTTGCTTTTCTTATATACACAAGAAAAAATAGTGATATTTTTGTAGTCAAATATGAACTAGTTTGATAGGCAAAAAGTATAAGGACTATAAACTTATCCCAATTATTTAAATAATTAGTGGCAGTTTATGATAGGGCTTCTATTAACGTATAATTGAACTATTCAACAAGTCCATTTATCTGTAAATGGTAAGAAGTTGACATCAAATGTGTAATTTTAAATTTCTTTAATAATCCCTTCAAAAGTTGATTATTAAAATAAGGTCCTCTATCAATTAGGATCTTTCTGAAACAACCATGATGACATATAATACTTTTATAAATAAAAGTAACAGTTTCTTATACAGTAGCTTCTTTTACAAATTTAGCTTCTGGCCACTTGGTCATGTAATTTATAGTGACAATAATACAGTATATTTATTTTTTGGAGTTGTTATATTCAGAGGTCCTACATAATCAATTTTAATTTGATAAAAGGGTGATCCAACTGGAATTGGATGTAATAGTTTCTGTTACTTAGATTATTCTTTCTTTAGTATGCATTACATGACTTTACATAAGTGCTAATATCTTGAAATATTTGAGGCCAAAAAAACTATTTCTTCATTTTATTCATCATTCTTTTCTTTAATGCATGTGCTGCTGTAAAATCATTATGAAACATATAAAGTACTAGTTCTATTTCATATTTTGTATTTAAATTGTTCTGATAGTGTTCTGATTATTTCTATCTTTCTTATATAATAAATTAGTTCTAACTAAATAATGTTTTAATTGATTCTGTAATTGTTTTTGTTATACTTCACTGAAATTTGAGAAATATATTACTATTGATATAATTTACTAAATTAAAGAAATGTTTGCTAGAGACAAATCTTTTAAATAGTTATAGATTTTTAAAGGAAAATAAGTTTTAATATATAGAAAATATTTGTATAGAGCATCTGCTTTAGTTTTAAAAATCTTATCAAAATATTTTTTTTGCATATTAGAATACTTGAGTAAATATTTTTGACTTGCTTTTCATTCATAGTTACCAATAGATAAGAACTGGCTCATAGTTCAGCCATAAAATTTGTTTACATTAATATATGAGATCCAGATTATGATTAAGATGAACCAAAAGCTTCGTTTATTTTAGGATTATTGATCTTGAAATATCTTTGACAGATTATAGATATATTCTTACATTTTGCTTTTTTGATAAAATCATGTTTAACCATTTCTGTAAATTATATCTTTACTCCAATTTTAAGATAATAATTATGGTATTTACCTAAATTTTTGCATTTAAATTCCTTTTAAACTTTTTACACATGTTTATAATTCTTTTGTGAAATCTTTTTATTAAGTTATCTATAAAATTTATAAAAAGATGAAAATTTTAACTGTTTAAATTTTTTGAATGAATCTATATACTCATAGGAATAAACTTCTTTATAATATACTAAAGATATCTACTCTGAAGAAAAGTTTTTGAAGTACTGACTTGTTATTGAATAATTATCACCCAAATTTTTTGTAAGATTGGCCAAACTATTATTCATGAAATGCATACTATCTATATATTTAAACTAACCTACTTTAATGGATTTATATCGCTCAAATATTTTAGTTATGATCTTAATCTGATGTATGTTAATTGAGTATCCAATAGATTTGCAGACTAAGTAAGAATTATAATCTCAGAAGTTATGAAAGATAACTGGAATAAGTATCTTCTAGAATTTGATTTGAAGTTTAAGATTACAGGTATTATGCACAGCTTCTTTGAACTTACCTGTAATATGACAGTGATCCTAAATCTTATCAGCCTTAGCCTCTATTTGATCAATTGTCTTAGCTACTTTGAAAATTTGTATTATTAAGACTTTATAGTCTTTCAAATTCTTAGCAGTATTTTTTAGCTTATTATTGAGTCATGTTACCTTATTTTCTAAATATTTTAGTTAATTTCCTTCTTATCTATTGTAAATTTTTCTTTACAGCAGATTTAACAGATCTCTACTTCTATAAATTTTTTCTTGACTTTTTCAATTTCAATTCGTTTATACTTAATAGCTAAAATTTCATTAATATTTACTAATTCTTAATCAATCCTTTAAATAAATTCTTATGTCAGTTATATGGCATTTTCTTTTCGATATAGAAAAAGTTCTCATATATTTTTAATTCAGTGAACTAGATAGCAGAAGCTATTTGCCTTCTGTTTAGTGAATTTATGCATATTTTTATTATATTTCTCATTACACTTCTTATTATCTGCATCAAAGTCTTTAATCATTCATTTATAATTCTTGAACTTCTTAAAATTATTAACACCTTTCTTAGGTATTATGACTCTCTAAAATGCTTCATCCAATCCAAAATACTATTTCTAATAATATGCTAAGGATTTTTCTGAGAGAAAGCTTTGAAAGCATTAGTTGCAAAGATGTTTTTTATTATAATAAGCTGTATTCTTAAAAATTAAACCATTCAGTCCCAAAGAAAATGATTCTTTTACCCATACTTACTAGTATTTTTAGACTTGTTAATATTTATAAGAATCATAAGATAGATAATATGTTTTTTTCCTATAAAATTTTTATTAGCTATTACCAATTTGAAGAGTGACTAATTCTTCTTTCTATTTCTAAATATTGATTAGAGATATCTGGATTCATCTTCTCAATTTTATTAAAGATATATAAGCAGATTGGTATAGGCATGAAGATATCATCTAGTTTGATAACATCTAAGTATTTTTTCAAAGACTTTTTGTATTATATATTTGCCTTTTCAAATGATCAGTAATTCCATCCTAATCTATAAAATAACAACCTAATATACCTTTAAGATAATTATCTATAAGCTTGTCTATGACTGGATCTATAATATTAGATTGATGATACACTTTATATTAGCAAGCTTTTTAGAAGTAAGAATATAGGATTCTTCAGTAACTCATCAGTATGTACTGTATATATCTTAATAAATACTATATTAATTCAAATTAATTACTAGTTTGATAGGATCCCAAACAATCTATGTATAGGTCAGATGAAAATTTCAAAATTTACTATAATCAATAAGTAAACTATTTTCAATTCTGCTAAGCAAATTCTCATTATGACTTAAGAAAATTTGGCTTTGCTAAGCAAACTGTTTTGTGACTTATATATATTAAGTAAAATTTGTAGTTTCTCTATATTAAACTCAAAATTGGCATTCAAAACCTACTTTATNANATTAAGTAAAGTTGTAGAGCAAATAAAATTACACATACATGTAATACTCAAATTTTAAAGTATATAATGGATAGTTAAGATTCACAATTAACTTTTGTACTCTGATTTTGCATTTTTAGCAGTTTCTCTATATTAAACTCAAAATTGGTATTCAAAACCTACTTTTTGAGATTAAGTAAAGTTGTAGAGCAAATAAAATTACACATAATACTCAAATTTCAAAAGTATATAACAGATAGTTAAGACTCATGATTAACTTTTGTATTCTGTCTGATTTTGCATTTTAGTAGTTTCTTTATATTAAACTCAAAATCGGCATTCATAACCTATTTTTTGAGATTAATTAAAATATAATATTCAAATTTTAAAAGTANANAACAGTTAAAAAATGTCAAATTTTACTATAAAAAAATATCAAAAATTGTAAAAAAGATACTAAGTAAAATAGATGCAACTTTTAATGATTGATGCAAAAATGGTATTGTAAAAACAAAAATTTGGAAAAGAAAAAAAACTTATTTTTCCTTCCTTCTACCCCTTCCGTTTTCAACTTCAATATATCACTTTTGGTATTACACAAATGCATATACATTTTAGACTTTGTTACATAGAAGTTTATTATGCGATCATGTATAATTTCATTGCACGATTATGTATAAAAATAGATTAATTTTTGTTATACTGTTATGTATAAAAATAGATTAGATTTTGTTACACCGTCACGTATAAAAATAGATTAGATTTTGTTACACCATCACGTATAAAAATAGATTAGATTTTGTTACACCGTCACGTATTAAATTTACATGTTAATTTTGTTTATGTGTCTTTAATTTTAAAGGGTATATTTTTAAAATATTTGACATCATACAACATATTCCATATATTCCAAAATAAGTTTCTGCTATGCAAACACATTACTGAGTTATCAAATTTATATGTATTACGCATATAAAATACTGACTATTTTAAATTTAACCCTTTAAATAAGCAAAAAAAAATCTCACTAGGGGTAAAAATTTTCTATGTTCAATAAGCAAACTTAAATCCTACCTATTCATATATTGTTCAGAGTTCTAGTTTGATTCATTATACAAAAATTCATTAATTTTCTTATCTATTTCTACAGTTAAAAGTATTAAGTGTTTATTTATGACATTTTTAAAAAGAATTACTTATATTTCTTTTCTATAATATTTTTCTGCAAATTTATAGGTTATTTTTTTATCAATTTCATTCTTATACTTTTATAGTAAACAATTAATGCAGATTTTATTTGCTTTTTTTTATTAAGTTTTATAATTTCTTCTCGAGCAGATACTATTAGTTAAGATATATATGGAGTTTTAGCATATTCCTTTAGTTCTATTATATTATTAAAAGTATATGCAGAATTCACCATTTTAGGAATTACAACTTCCCATTTACTTAATAAAAATAGATTTCTATATGATCTTTTTGGATTTCTAACTTGTTTTTTTTCAAAGTATAAATTACCTTTTGGTACATGACTTTCTGATTCACCAAGTTTAATTAACATTCAATCTCATTTATTTCTTTTGTTTCTTCTATTATATTCAGCTTCTTAAAAAGTGTATAATTACTTAGTTATTTTGCAAATTTTTCTCAAGTGGTAGACAACTTTTTTAGTTTTTCATCCTTTGATTATCACTTTGATCTTTGATTTGCAGGATAGGATTTGCATTTGAAGAATAGGTTCTGATTTTTGTTTTTTTCAATTCTTTTCTTGGACATAAACTACTGGAGTAGAGGTTGGTAATTGGAATCTGAGTACAGGAATTGGAGTAGATACTGGCTTATACTTAAACTTTCTTTTAAAATGTGCTATTAGATCATGAGTTTTTTTAAAGTATATTGAAAATATGGAGATATTATTTTGCTATAAGTATATGTTTTAAGATGTTTATATTAATAGTATAAAAAATTTTTGTTTAAAATAAATTAATTAATTCAGGTATACTATATATTCTTGTATTTGTATTAATAATATAAGAACTTTTGTTTAAATTCTTTTACCTAGGTATTGCTACTCTGATGTTTATATTAATATTACGAAATCTTTTGTTTAAAATATAATATTTATTTCTTATTACTATAATAGGTGAATATTCTTATAACTATTTATTTAAAATTAAAACTACTTGTGAGTGTATCTGTTATCAACCTGAAGGATATTTTGAACATTGGAAGGTTAGGAAGTGCTTTTTCTGTAGAATTTATAATAAGCTGGTTAGCTTTGAACCTAACTTTTATAGAAAACATACTAGTAAATATTATATAATCTAATATATTAATTAGTGTTTTGAAAAAAATCTGATCTGACAGATTTGATATGTCTGTGAATCAAATAAATCTGATTTGAATCTAATTTAATTGAATCAGATCATGTTACAAAAAAATCTGGATTTGATCAAATCAGATTCAGATCTGTATATTTTTATTTTTTATTTTTGCGAAGCATAATTAACTTTTTTTTTTTTTTAGAAATGAAACCTGAACAAATAAAGCTAACATCTTCCTTCTCTTTTTTTTTTAGAAAATCTGAACAAACAGATAAAATTGAATGTCTGAAATCTTGGATAATATAAATTTATTTTTTTTTACTTTATTAATTATTAGGAAACATAATTAATATTCTTCTTTTCTTTTTTTTTAGGAAACTGGATAAACAGATAAAGCTAAATGAACAGAACTTGAATGAATAAATTAAGAGGTAAGTTTGTTCATTTCTTTTTATTTTTTTACTTTCAGAAAACGTAATTAATATTTTCTTTTTTTCTTTTTAGGAAACTGAATAAATAGATGAAACTAAATGAACAGAATTTGGATAAATGAACTAAAAGATAAGTTTGTTCTTTCTTTTTATTTTTTTACTTTCAAAGAATGTAATTAATGGTTTTCTTTTTTTCTTTTTAGGAAACTGAATGAACAATTAGACTTAGATCAGTTTAGTTTCAAATTTAAATTAGTTTCAGTTCAGTTTTAGATTAATTAGATTCAGATTAGTTTAGTTCAAATCTGGATCAGTTTCAGATTAGTTCAGATCCAGATCTAGTTAGATTCAAATTAGTTTAAATTAGTTTCAAACCAGATTCAGATTAAATCAGATTTAAATCAAATCTGATCTAAACTGATCTATTTAAAATACTAATATTAATAGGCTTCAGAATAAAATTTTGAGTACTTAAAATATTATTTTAGATATAAAAGGTTTTAATTATAATCAGAATAAAAAGAATAATGAACCAAATAAATTAATAGAACCTGTAAGATTAACTAAAAATAATGATCCAAAAGTACAATATAACTTAGCAACATGTTATTAAATTGATAGAAATTAATTACAAAAAAAGCTTTTAAATGGGTTTTAAATTTTGCCAAAAAAGAAAATATAAATATACAATTTAAATTAGCTATTTGTTATATGGATAGCTTAAGATAAAGAAAAGCATTTATTAAAACTTATAATTGCAAATAATTTAATAGTACAAAACTACTTAGAATATTACCGTATATTATGGGCTATAGTACTCTGGGTATCTTGCAAATTTTGGGAGGTTGAGCCTGTATCTGGAATACATTATATGGATGGGTACTATAAATAGGGTGGTACATGATTTTTAAAGTATCTGAAATACTTTCCATGTATAATACCCAAATATTATTAAAATTGATCAACTATAGCTGTAACATAATTTCATATTCAAAATTTTTAAATACAATTTTACTCTTATATTTTAAAACCTTTTTAAAAAAAATAATATATTATTTAAATATTCCTATTTTATGCATTTTTAAGTTTTTGTTAAACATGTCTTTATTTTAGTTTTACACGTCTAGTTTTTTGAGTAAAAATAATAAAATAAATATAATAGTAGTTATTGGAAATAAAAGAAATAGAAAAGCATATAATTACTTATCACATAAAAAATGAAGTCAATAGAATGTAAGAAAAAAACTTATAGTAGTTCAGTTTTTTGAAAATAATAACAAAAATATTTGTGAAACTGCCAAGGAATTTGATATTTAACTTAAACAAGTATATGTTTAGATAAATAAAAAAGCTAAACTATTAACAATTGCTTCTCATGTAGTAAAACTTCATCCAGAAAAAACTGCTAAATATCCAAAATTAAAAGATGATTTAAATGCATAGATTAATGATAAAAGAACTCAAGAAAATGCTATTACTCAAAAATTAATTACCAAAAACAACTATTTTTTTATTTAAAAATAAAGAATTTTTAGCAAATAATCCAAGTATTGTTGGATTTAAGTTTTCAAGTAGATGGCTTGATGCATTTTTAGAAAGATATAATCTTAATGAGCGTCATAAAATAATAGTAGCACAGCAGTTATCACAAAATTTAATTGAAAAGCAAAATGCTTTTTTGAGTTATGTTATGTANTTAAGAATTCAAAATAAATATCCTTTAAAATATATCGGCAATATGGATGAAATACCTATATGGTTTGATATGCTGAATAATACAACTATAAATCACAAAGAAGCAAAAACAGTTAGTATTCATATAACTGATTATGAACACTCATCATTTACAGTTATACTTGCATACATGGCTGATGGTACCAAACTTCCTGCAGTTTGTATTTTTAAATTAAAAAATATTTCAAAAGAAAAATTTTCACATAATATTCATATAAGAGCTAATGAAAAAGGATAGGTTAATGAACAAGAAATGCTGTAGAAAATTAAAACTATATGGACCTCAAGAAATCTTTTTAGAAATTTACATTTTATATTAATGTTAGATTCTTTTTATGGGCATACTGTAAATTCTATTAAAAATAGGTTAATGGAAAAAAAATACAAATATTTCTATAATTCCTGGTAGTTGTACATTCAAATTACAACCATTAGATATTATGATTAACAAGAGTTTTAAATCTAAGNTAAATACATTTAATTTTTATTATTTTTATTTAATATCATTAACATTTATACATAATTATAGGTTAAAGACCGGTATAATGATTGGATGTTAACTAATATTCATGCTTTTACTCCAGCTGGAAAAATCAAAAGACCTTCTTATTCAACAGTTGCAACCTGGATCAAAGAATCTTGGGACGAAGTCAGTGATAATCTTATTCAAAGATCTTTTAAATGTTATAAAATTTCAACAAAAACTGATAGTTCAGATGATGATTGTCTATTTGATTATGACAATTTATTAAATCTAATATGGAAGATAAAGTATTGGCAAAAAATTCTAATAAAAATGAAGAATATTCTGAAGAAATTGGTTATGAATATAATTGGAATATTGGAAATAATAACAATAATAATGAAATTAATAATAAAATCGAAGATAATGATGAAGAGAATGATGATAATAATGAGAATGATAATGATAAAGAAGAAGGAAAAAATGAAGACAAAGAGAAAGAGAATGATTATTATGATTATGATGATTCTAATGATGAAGAAATGCATTAAGTTCTAAAAATTTTAAAGAAAAAATATAAGGTAAAATTTTTTTCTATAATTTAATAAAAATATTCAGCTGATTTTGATTTATTAATAATATTAAATAAATTTTAGAGAGGAAAATAGTGTAATACACATACAAATTTTAATAAAGTTTAATTAGCATATAAATTAGTATACAATTAAATTTTAAAAGTTATTAAATACCATTTATAGTAAATAAAGTCATAATTATTATACTATATAATTTTCTAATATTATACCCTGGGTATTTTACAAATTTTCAAGTTTAAAATTAAAATTTTCTATGTATAGTATTTGGGTACTTTAAAATTCTGGAAAATTTTTTTAAGGGGTACTATATATAGGAGGGTACTATGGCCCGTAATATACGTTATTATAGATATAAAAAAATATATATATATAAAAATAAAAAGAAAGCATTTGGATAGTATTTGAAATTATCCATTACGAGACGTACTGAAGGACCATATAATTTAGGATATTATTATACAAATACTATAAGAACAGATAAAAATAAAACAAAACTAAGTATTTGAATGATATCTGAAATCAGTAATAAAAGTATTTGAATAATACTTAAAAATGACTAAAGATGAAAATAAAATGGACAAAATAATTTAGAAAACTGTTATTAATTTGGTGAAAGAATTTATAAAAATAAAATAAAAGCATTTAAATAGTATTTGAAATCAGCTGTTGCTATAGTTGCCTGCTTAAACTTCCTCAAAATTTTACGATTAGTTTTGGCAAGATTTTACTATAGCTTTATATAGTTTTGGCAAAGTTTTGGCAGTTTCAGTATTTATAATAGGTTTTGGTAGATTTTATCTTTTGGCAAAATTTCACCAACTTTTTAATAAGACTTTAATATAGTTTCATCAAAGTTTCACTTTTTGGCATTTTGGCAACTTGCCTAAACCTCCTAGTTTTGGCAGATAATCTTAGCTATTACAGGATATGCCAAAGAATAATATAATTTAAAATATTGTTATTAATATAATAAAAAAATTGATAAATATGAAATAAAAGTATTTGAATGGTATTTAAAGATAGTTAAAAATGAAAATTATCAGAAGGTTTAATAGATTAAACTTTTTTGAAAAATTTATATCTATTCTATTTTTTTTTTTGTAAGCTTTTTTGTCCTAATGTTTGTATAAATGATTTGACCTTAGAAAGGTTTCCTGTATATTAAAAAATTATTTGTATACTAGAATTTAAACTATAGTTTTTTTTATTTACTTATTCTTATACAAAAAATTTATACCTAGCCTGAAAAATTTACATTTAACCCAAATTTTTTTACACTTAAGGTGAAATTTAATGTTCTTAAATTATTAATATATCAGTAAAAACTGAGAGAAAAAAGGAAAAAAAAGAGACATCTTTATGTTTTGCCTTCAATTTTCTTTTTATTTTTTGATTTTTTTTAATGAGTAGGTTATTAGAGAATGAAGTGTCTATAGAAATAAAAGTAAAAATATTATCAGAAGTGATTTTAGGATGTTTTGTATTATTTTCAAAATGTAAAGATGAAAATAAGTTAATAAAAATAATCTTTATGCCTTCTTATATAAAAGTCACCTGAATTGGTTGATCTTATTTTATATCATTTTTGTTGGATTTGATGAGAAAAGAGTTACATGATATGGGAATCAGTATTGAAATTGTTGATGATTGTATTGAATGACATGTTTTAGTATTACTATATTGCTACTTTAATACATTTTATATAGCTATACTATTTATGTACTATTTAAGAGATTGGACTATTATGTCATTACTTAAAGCCGTAATAGAAAGAGGATGTCTTTTGCAGTATATTAGTAACATTATTATTGTTAGAAAATTTATTTATGTAATTATTTGTTTCAGTTTGGAAAGTTATAAAGAAAATATATCAAAATATTGAAAGGTCTTTAATATTTTGAATTTCTTCTTTTTGAAATTATAATAAGTTCTGTATAATCTATAATATCAGCATAAGGAAAGAGTCTGATAAGCCTAAAAACCTGAATATTGATAAGTCTAGGTTTAAAACTAAAAGTAAAGTACTGTATGTTTAGTAAAAGTTAGTTTTTCTTAATTGCTAGGAATACACAATTTGATTTGATATTTGACATTCAATTTGAATTTGATTTGAATTTGCAAATTCAAATCAGCTTTTTTTTGATTTGATTCAAATTCGATTTGATTTAATTTAAAAATTCTTTAATTTGATTGGTCAATTTGACAAATATTTGATATTTGATTCAAATCTGATTTGATTTGACAAATTCAAATTGGCTTTATATTTGATTTGATTTGAGTTTGAGGGACCTTATTGGTTATTAAAGAGCGAAAAGTTTTTGAATAAAAAAAATTTTATTTACTTATACTAACTGAACATTTTTTTACAATTTTATACACAAATATTTTATTTTATTATATATTAACTCTTTCTTTTCTAATGGAAAAACAAGAAAAGTTATTAGTAAAAATAGTATTTAGTCATTGCTAAAATTTTGTTCATAAAATTAGCAGAAAGAATCTTTCTAATTTTTTATTTAAAGAATAATTATAAAAAAGGTATGATTATTATTTAATTGGATTAGCAATTTGGTATAATAGTAATTATAAGATATTTGTAACTATAAAGAAGGATTTTTATAGATAATAAGATTGGGACTAATAAATGATATAATTAAAGAAAATCATGATTATAAAGGAAATAATTATATAGGAGAATGACTATTTTATAAAACAAAATTAAAAAATTTAATTTAATTACTAATAATTAATAATTATAAAATAATAATTTTTAATATTAGTAAATATAATAAAGATAAATTACCAAAAATATTATATTATAATTTTTGTTAGTAATTTTGTTTTGAATAGTTTCTTTTTTGTATTTTATTTAATTTTTTCTTGTATAAAATTTTAATTTTTTTTTAAAATTATAAATAACATTTTAAATATAAAAGAAAAAAATTTATTAATAATATATTATTATTGATTAGATTAAAATATCTATTAAAAATCCTAAGCAATATAACAATTATATATAACAATATAATTTGTTAATTGTATATATATAATTAATATATACATTTTAGTTATTAAATAGAAATATAATAAGCAAAATGATTATTATATATTAACTTGAAACAACCCAGTCTGTAATTTTGCCCTTGCACAAATGTTCCAACAAAAAGATTTATTAAGAAAAAACCAAAGGTTACAAATGTTAAGAGAGAGCGCAATAAAAAAAAGTGATAAACTAAAAACAAACAACAAAATAGCAAATTATCCAAATTCTATTCCTTTTTCCTGCTTTCTTAATATATGCACAAGCAATAGGTAAAAAAAAAAAAAAAAAAAAAAAAAAAAAAAAAAAAAAAAAAAAACAAAAAAAAAAAAAAAAAACAAGTTTCAATATGAGGAAGAAGGAATAGTA